>JAAIJJ010001258.1:0-25798 GCA_020976545.1 Fusarium sp. Barmshour
CATACTAGTGATTCACGTTACTTTAAATTAGTAATAATTAAATACTTTTATTATAAAAAAATAGGCATATATATACTTAGCTATTATTAGTTATTTTTAAATATATACCTATTTATAAGCCTTACTAACACTATGTTTAAGAGAATTTACCGGCAGGGTTTAAGTTAAGCTTTTTTATCCTATATATAAAGGTATAGGGGGTTATATAATATTATTATTTAGGCTTTGTATTTACTTTTCTATTACTTCTAAAGTATATATAGGGTAACCTTAGCTCCTATTTAATACCTACTATTATTATAGGTTATCTCTAAATAAAGATAAATATAAATATCTATAGATTTACTTAATAAAATAGATAATATAAGGTAGGTATATATTTTATTATAGATAGGTACTTAGATCCTAGTTTAGTATAATAGCTATAATAGTATCTATTAGCTTGGCATTATTAGGAATAGTTATATAAAGCTTATGCCAGTTTATTATATCTTTTAAGAAAAAGGAAAATCCTTACTGCTCTCTAAAGCAGGCTATATTAAGACTAATCTTGCCCCAGGTAGTGGCTGCAAGCAGTGTAGATAATATACTGGCTAGTATATATAGCTAATAGTTAATAAAATGCTAGAGACTAAGTATTATAATAGCATAAAGCAATACTGCTAATTATAATATAAATAGGTCTTATGCCTAATATAATATAATATAGTTTATAAGCTATAAATACTTATTAATATTTTATTATATAAATATATTAAAGTCTCTAGCTATAAGTATATAAAAGGCATTTTAATCTAATATTATAGTAATAGCACCTGGCTTATTAAATAGCCGGTTTGCTTACTTAATTAGTTACTATTAGGCCTCCTCTACTAGCTGCAACTAAGCCGCAAGTAATATCATAATATGCAGCTTAACCTGCTAGCTATACCTCTATAACAGGTCCTTAAGGTTGCTAGCTATATGCTGGATTAACTGCAATAGTGCCTATTCTGCATCCTAGCAGCTAGCCTTAATATTACCCTTTTAGGCTACTGCTACTTAGGCCTTATTGCTATATATAAGGTTAAAGATATTAAGGTATAAGAAGGCCTAGATAGCAGCTATATTAAAGTTCCCCTCCTCTATAATATAGGATTATATATATAAGATACTATACTTAAAGATAGGACTAGTTCTTTTAGGCTTTAAGGTAATAGAGATAGAGTCTTATAATATATATATTAGGTACTTAGTTATAATAGTATATAGAATCTAAGGAGGCTTTTAACCCTCTCTTATAACCTACTCCTCCTTACTCCTCCTTCTGCATAAAGCTTGCTTATTATCTCTATTATAGTTATTTTTACCCTCCTCTTCTTTATCTTCCTAGCTATTACTAGCCTTATTATCTTAATTACTATTAACCTTATCCTCTGCCTATAGTGCTGCCCTTTTAAGTAAAGCCTCTCTAGACTGCCTATAAAGAAAATATAAGGTATTATACTAATAGTATTATTAAGCTAGAATAGTATACCTACTTCTTATTAGCAAGAGCTTAGATATAATATTAATAAGCTAGGTTTGCCCTTATAATGTTAGTTCTGTTTTATTATTGCTATAAGTAGGGTTGCTACTATAACTACTAGCTGCTAGCTCCTGCTTAAGATTAATAATGCTATATTAGGCATAGAAGTCTCTAAGCACCCCTATAATGCTGCCGCCAGAAGATTAATACTATAGCTTAGTATCCTTATAGCTATAGAGGAAGATAGCATTACCAAACTGCTATAGCCTACTAATATCTTTAGTCTCCTATATGCCCTTACTATTACCAGGTCGGAGCCTATTAGCTACTATATTATGCTCTATATAATTAAGTGCCTCCTGTATAATACTCTATAGCCTAGGGAGGTTCTCCTTACTATATAGTACCTTAAAGGCTGCCTTATATATAGCTGCTAAGCCTAATAATTCCCTAGTAATATATAATACTGCCTAGATAGAGTTATAGCTTTTAGGTAAGTAGTATATAAAGTGTAGTCTAATCTTTTTAATACTTAGCCTAATAAAGCTATTAAAGAATAGCCGGTTTTACTTCTCTCTTAAAGGTATTAGGCCTTTCTTTTAGTGCTTTTTATTATAAAGCTAAGGGAAGAATATATATACTATTTATAGCCTTTAATATATAAGTATAGTATATAGGATTTAGTAAATTAGGACCTGCTTAATCTTCTCTCTTACTTATATAGGTATATAAATATAAATAGACTTAAAGAGGAGGAGGCTTAGCTAAGCTATAATATATATATTTAATAGCCCTCTTAGGCTATATAGGTCTTTTATAATATATAAAAAGCTATTAATATTATAAATAGCAGGTGCTAGCTTCTACTATAGTATATTATCTTAATGCAGGCAGACCTTAATATCTAACTATTTTTTATCTTTATACTAGCCTGTAAATTAGGCCTTAAGCTAGCTAGCTAGTAATAGCTAGTTATAGCAAAGGCCTATAACTAAAGTATTAAGAGGTTAAATAGTCTAGTTTAGGCTAAACTATTATAACTATTTTTCTTATTTAATAAAGAATAACTTACTAACTTTAGTATTAAACCTAGCCTATATCTCTTATAGGTATAGATATTAGCAGTAAGTTATAAGATATAATATATCTTAATCCTTATATTAATCTAACAGGCATAATACTAAACTAGTATTAAGAATATAGATAATATATTAAGCCAGTTTCTCCTCTTTATTTAAGTCTTCCTTTTTAACTTAATTATAGATTTCTTAATATATAGGCAGTTTTATAGTAATGCATTTAGCTTACTCTTTATTATATGCTTTATTAAGGGGATACTTACTTTAGGTAATAATTATTTTATATTAATTATTATTTGCCCTATTTATTATGCTATTTAAGGCAGATAGTTAGTAGGCTAAGTATATTATATAGAGATTAAGTGTTTAACCTAGGTAAGGCTTATAATTATATAGAGGTATTAAGTATATATATTATAACCTATTATTAGCTAAATCTATTTATATATTAAGGCTAAATACTAGTAACTAGTTATTTAGCAATATATTACTATTTAAGGCAGCTATATCTACTATATTATTATTTATTAAGTTTAAACTAAATTAATATTATATAAGTATTAATATATTAAGGTTTATATTTAAAAAAACTATATCTAGTATATATTCTTTTTTACTATAGTGCTATCTAACTAGAGATCTAGATAAGGGCTACTTATCTAAATGCCTCCCTTATTATAACCTAGTATTTTTAGAGGACTTATTAATTAATAATAATATATTTAACCTTATAGATAATAATAATAATATTAATAATAATAGCTTAGGGAATGTAATGCTTATTGCAATAGGGCCTTTAGTATTACTAATAGTAGAGGAAAAATCTAAATATAATATATTAAAGCTTGCTTCTCTTAGAGATTTTCTTTTTTTAGAAGCTATAGGTAACGGCGAACTTAATTATAGATATTAAAGGATGGTGTCTTAAGGTTGGGTTATATAGAGGCTGGATGTAGATAAGCAGGAGGAAGAAACACCTCTTTTCTTATAACCCTTAGACTTAAATTGCATTTTTAATATACCTTTAGCTTTCTAAAGCTTTAGAGCTATAATAGAGATAGTAATTTAAATTCTTAATATATAGTAATAGCTATTATCCTAGTTTAGAATATTACTTAGGCTTTACTATAAAGATATAATATTTTAAGTCTAAGGTAATTAATAGTAAAATAAACTTATAAATAATAAATACCTTAAATATTCCTTAAAAGTTTTATATACCTAACCTATAATATTAAGTTTAATTCTTAAATTAAATATAACTTAATTAATTTCCTTTTATACTTATTTTATTAAATATAATACTATTATATATATAATAGGCAGTTAGTTCTAATAAGGAGATTAATTATAGTTATTTAAGCAGGGTCTATAGCGCAATATACCCTTATAGCCCTTATAAGATTATAAATATATTTATTACTTTATTATTTTAAACCCCTTTCCTCCTTTATTTATAATAAGAAGAAGGAGGAGGCTATAAAAAGAAATTATAATTATTAAGAGGCAGATTAATAATATACTATTAATAAGCAGAAAAAGGATAATAGTTCTATTAGCTACTGCTATAATAAAGTCTAATAAATATATTTACTTACTTAACTATACTAAAGATTCTTTTAGTATATCTAAATCTTAATACAGAAGGCTTAGATTATCTGCATACTATACTCTAGATAGCAGAGATATTATAGCCCCTAAAAGTAATAAGGATTTACTACTAGTGTTTTTAAATATAGGCTTATTTATTACTAATAACCTTAATACATTAAGGGCTAAGTTAAGCTAGCCTATCTTATAAAAGATACTTTATTCTAGACAAGATCCTAATATTAATATATATAGCAGTCTGCTATTTAGCTTCCTTTTAAATTCTACTTTATATATTATCTTAAGTATAAACACTACTAGCTTATTAATATAATATATATTACCGCTATCTAAGGCAATAAATAACTAAAGTCTTACTAATCTGCCTAAGACCCTCTTTAAATATAAGAGGAAGCTTAAGAAGTTTTTTAACTAGTAGTATATATCCCTTATTAAGAAGGGCATATTAGAGTATCTAGCCTATAAGGTTACTAAGCGCTATATTTAAGCTAGTAATAAAGAAGGTAACTTAGAGATAGATAGCTATAGTGTTTATTGCGTAAAAAGGCTACTCTTTCCTTAAGGTATGCTCTTAAAAGGCACCTAGCTTTTCTAGGCATCTATATAAGTCTTACTATATATACTAAATAATTATAAAGATAATAATAAAGATAGCAACATCGCCTTACAGCTATCTAATAATCTTATTCTTATATAAGTCCTTTAGACTAATAATAAACCTATTATAATATAACTTAATATAAGTATATAAGTATTAAAGCAGGGACTAGGCAGAGATAATAAGCTAATTACTTTAATAAAAGCCTTAAAAGTAAAGAACAGACTTAAAAACTATTTTAAGGAAGGATATAGCACTTTTAACACCCTAGCTATTACTTAAAGGCTATAGGAAAGGGACTTTAAAGGCAGATTATCCTCTTAAGAAATCTGCATTATAGGTATTACTATTCTATATAAGGTATTTAGTAACTAAGGCCAGAAACGGCTTATTAATATATTAATATATCTTTATAATTACTACTTATAATATTACCTTATTAACCTTAATTAGAATATAGGCAGGGTAGTAGATAAGATATATAAGAGTAGGCAGGTAATACTATTTAGCTTTACCTTATATTAGGCTTAAGTAATTTAATATAATAGCCTAAACATATTAATAATTAATAATATTTAACTAATTAATATAAAGGTATTACTTATTTATAAATAAGATTACTAGTTAAACCTAGCTATAATAGGATTTAATAAAGATATTAAAGACTTCCTTATTAAGAATAAAATAAATACTAATATAGGGCTATCCTTTTTAATATAAATAGCTAAGTATTTTAATAGAAAGCTTAGTCTTTTTAAAGGCACCTTAGTAAAGAAGATTTATACTTAATAACTGCTAGTAGTAATAGCAGATGTTTTTAGTATTAGGATTTATATCTTTATCTCTAGGAGCCTCTTTATATACTATAATAAGATTTATCTAACTAATAGTATTAAAAAGGAAAATAAGTTTTATATTATAGTACTTACTATTATAAATAAGATCCCTAACCTTCTAGGAATTTGCAAGGCATTATATATATATATTATTTAGCCTGTCTTAGAGTCCCTCCTTACTAGCAATAATATATAAGATCTTTCTAAAGACTTAAGAGTTCCTGGGGTTTAAATAGCTATAAACAGCAATCTATACAGCTTATAAAAAACATCTATTCTAGAACTGCTTAGTATTTATAGATCTTTATAAGGTTTTATAAAGGAGTTAGATAGTATAATAAAAGAAGCTAAGATAATATTAATCTGCTAATAGTTTATTATCTGCAGATATTATAATAAAAACAGTAAAGATAGTACTAGTAATAAGGATAATAATAATAATAAAAGTAGGGAGGAAGATAATAAGAATTATAATTAATATAAACTAAGACTTTAAGAAAAGACTTTAATGCTTAATAGGAATAGGACTTAATTATATATGCAATAGGGACTAGGGTCTGTATTACCTATAAGTTTAGATAAATCACATAATGTAAAAGTAGGGCCTGGATTATATATGTAATAGTGGGGACCCAATCTTATATTATAATAGATAAACCTAACCCTAACACCTTAGTATAATAAAGCCTAAATTAATAAGCTTATTAGTAAGGGCATATATTAAGCTTTAGCCTTTAATACGATTTTATTTACTTTATATAATAGTATTATAGATATCCTGCTATATAATAAGGCAGAATTTATTTAAAAGCCTAATAAATATCTATATCTCTTTAGGCTTTATGCTGGCTTTTATAAGTAGCTATATAGTTTACTTTTAATTACTTATAATTTAATAATAAACTAGATATGCCTTTAGCCTATAACTTGGCTTATAGTTATATATATAAGTATAAAGGTTATAGTAATACTTAACTACCTATTAAGTCTTATAACTGCTCTTTATAATATTAATTAAGAAAAGGCAGGCTATATAGTATAATAAAGTCTTCCTTTTACTTACCTAGTTAGACCTAGGCCCTCCTCTATAATTATATATATAGGTAACTATAAGAGCTTAACTAAAAGTCTTTACCTTTAAAGATCTCTATATAATAAAGGCATAACTGCATATACTTGCCTATTTATTAATTGCCGTAAGTAACTTACTTTATAAGCTAAAAATAGCTTCTAGGGGGAGAGCATTATTAAGGAAGACTTTAAAAGCTTAATCTATTATAAATAGGGTAAGTAAAGTGCTAATTAATAGAGAATTAGGTTAATAAAGATAACTAAATCTAGGATATATAAAAAATAGGGTCTTAAGCAGTTAATTGGCTTTAATTTGCTTATATAAGGCATTTTTAAACAATCGGGGTTGCTGATGTGATGATATCTTATTTGCACGGGTACCCGTGCGGGTATGGATGGCCCCGCTTGACCCCTCTTAGTCATCGGGCTAGTCTTGGCTGCCCGGCCCGTCTGACAGGAGGTCAGGCAGGCACGAGACACGGACACCGACGGTGTGGAGCCCAACCGACATCCTCTTCCCTCCCCACACTCTCCAGTGGGAACACTTATCGCGCAGCCTTGCCTCTTGAATACCCGGCCTCCCCGTCGCAGCTTCGAGATGAGTCTTACCTGGGACATCCGTACGGTGCTTGCATCAGAGGTTGCGCCTCCCTCTGCCGATGACTCGGGTGCGAAGGCCGCTTCGCGCGCCGAAGCATCTAGCAGGACATTGCGGCTGGAGCCCATCGACATCTGGAACTACTTGATCAGTCTGAGCCAGGATGGATCGCGGTCCAAATCTGACTCGCAAACGGATCTCACCAACAAGCTGCGGCATTACAAAACCTCCGACTTCAAACAGAACGGGGATGGATCGGCGAAACATGTTGGCGAAGGCGCTTCGTACATCGTCGACAGATGCACTCTCACTGCCGAGGAAATAGGCGGGAAACCCGTCGTTGTGGCCATCAAGAAGCCCAAAGTCTTGCAGGAGCACAGTTCCCGCTACGAAGCCAACTCGGCTGCCCACCAACGCTCCCTGGCCACGGTTCTGAAGGAGCTCCGCATCCTCTTGCACCCGCCCCTGCAGACCCACCTCAACATCGTCTCTCTGTTCGGCTATCGATCTGAATTTGCGTCGGGCTCCTCAAGCTCTCCGTACAGCACCAGTCTCTCTCTTGTCACCGAGTTTGCCCCCTTCGGGACCCTGAAGGACTTCTGCCAGAGCTTGTCTCCGAACAAGAAGCTCGACCTCCTCACCAAGGCCCACCTCATGCACGACATTGCGAGCGGAATCGAGGCTCTCCACAAGTGCGCCATAGCTCACGGGGATGTCAAGATGGAGAACACGCTCGTCTTTAAGGGCCATGGCCGGCCCTATGTTGCCAAGTTGTCTGACTTTGGCCACTCGCTCGTGGATCTCCACACACCCGAAGGGCGGAGTCAGGTCTACCTGGGCACGCCCATCTTTAACGCCCCAGAAATACGATCTAGGAGTCGTTTCGTCCCCATGGAGCCGGAATCGCTGTTCAAGTGCGACATCTACTCGCTTGGACTTCTCTACTGGGAGTTGGTCTTGGGAGGCGTACGATATTACAAGACTCTTGGTGACTTTCTGAGCACCGAGGACATCACGGCGGCCGCGTCTCGACTCAGCACCCTATCAAAGGATGAGTTGCTTTTCCAGAGCATAACTTCGTTGAAGAAATTTCATGGGAGCGAAGATGCCTCGCTCGTCCAGATGGTAACCTGCGTTCTCCAGGCATGTTTGAAGGACGAACCGAACGATCGCAAGGGCATGCACACAATTGTCAAATACTTCCGCCAGCAGCAGGCTTTCAGCAATACGTTACAGATGTTCGTGCTCCAATCCATATCCCTCTGCCTTCTACTGGCCACCGTCTAATAGGTGGCACATGGCCTTCTCTTCCACCCAAGACAGAGACAAGCCGTTGGCCGCTCCTTTGAAACCATTTGTCGGACGTGATAGGGCATCCGCAGCAACATTGGCAATCCCACAGATGCCGCTAACGGTGCAAGCTGATCTGGTTGACCAGCTTCGCTCTGCAGTTGAAACGTCAACATCGAAGGTTGACAAGAGACGGTCCCTATTCGACCTTGCCACGTGCCACCTGTCTGGTATCGGGACAGAGAGAGCCGATGCCGCCAAGGCCCTGGGGCTTCTCGCCGAGGCCGCACAGCTGGGCAGTTATAAAGCTCTGAGCCTCGTCTTTCGGCTCCATGAGGCGCTCCTAGGCGAGGTGCCCCCAGAGTTGTGGGAGATCAACCACTCCATCACCAGCCTCGAGAAGTCTCTGTCTCAGCTTGACAGCCGAGTTTACCTTCCCGAGCGGCTTCGGGGGCATGAGAAAATGCAGCAGGCGGATACGCTAAACGGCATGTTTGACATACGACAGAAGGGCGAGACAATTCTCCAAGGGGTTTATCTCCAAGATGCACACGCCAGGTTGCAAGGATCTCCAGGACTGTGCGCCGAGGACCTCGAATGCATTTCGAATTTGCAAGAAGACGACTCGGACAGGCCCCAGATCCAAGGGAATTTGCTGGCCACTGCTGCCCGCCTGGGTTTACTGCCACTGGCCGAGTTTTTACTTGTCCGACGAGCAGCAGATAAAGCTTTCAGCGAAGATGTACATGTACTCACGGCTGCTTGTCGCGGCGGTCATATCGACATGCTCCGACTGCTGCTCAGTAAAGGAGTCTCGATGCTGTCGGCAGGCAGCGACCCGTGGGCCACGCCACTCCACTGGCTCGGGGGATTCTCACCAAGCGAATGTGGCGCCGCTCTCGAACTTTTGCTCTCCGTACCAGGAGGCAAGGGATGCCTGCTGCAAAGCATCCCCAATCCTGGAATCCAGATAGGCGACTGCCTGGTCTCCGGCACACCGCTGGAAATCGCCATCGCGACTAACAACACCCCCCTCGTCCAAGCCTTCCTCACGATTGCCCCCGCCGTCATAACCCCCCAAGGCCACCCCAAGTCTATCGGTTGGACCACCAACACCTACCCTCTCGCCGTCGCCCTCAACCTCGACCACCTCCTCCCCTCTCTCTTCGGCTCTGAAACAACCTACCGCTCCTCGCTCCTTCCCACACGCTCCTTCCCACCCCTCGCCCTCTTCGAC
The DNA here is from genome assembly GCA_020976545.1 of Fusarium sp. Barmshour. Classification (NCBI taxonomy): domain Eukaryota; kingdom Fungi; phylum Ascomycota; class Sordariomycetes; order Hypocreales; family Nectriaceae; genus Fusarium; species Fusarium sp. Barmshour. The sequence goes on from JAAIJJ010001258.1 coordinate 9,828, forward strand.
CTCGCTCACCCTCACGACCCCCTCCTCCCCTTCCTCATCCACGGCCACACTCTCCCTACCGCCCTCTCCTCCACCATCGCCTTCGTCCTCTCCCATGGCACCGCTACCCTCAACTCTCCCTCACCCTCCGGCGCCAGTCCCCTCGCCCACGTCGCCTACTACGCCCCCTGCCGCTTCTCCCTCGAGCCCATCCCATCCCTGATCTCCCTCGGCGCGCGCTTCAGCCCCGCCGAAGAAGCCAATCCCGTTTTCCTCACCTCCACCATCATCCAGCGCCGCCATGCCACCGCCCCGTCCGTAATCGCCCACCTCCTCTCGACACGCCGCCTGCCGCTCGACGCGACTGTTCTTAGCGCAGCGGTGTACGAGGGAAACACCGCGGCGGCATCCGCAATCCTTAGCACGCACGTGGTCGGTCAGGGGATAGACCTTAACACCCCGTTTGTCTTACACAAGAAGCCCATCTCGCTGCTGTTTCTCGCGGTAGGGGTGGGTAATGCCGCCACGGTGAGACTCCTACTTGATCACGGCGCGAGGCTGGATGTACGACTTGACGGCAGGTACCCGCTCGAGTGGGCGGTGACGGCGCCGAACTGCGGTGGTGATACCATTGACGTGCTCCTGGAGCGCGGTGCAGCGGTGGAGCTGGGCGATTATACCATCCTCGAGGTCGCGGCGATGGGGCGGGCGACGGTGAGAGGGGTGCATGTGCTTTTCCACCTGCTAGAGCACGAGCGGGCCAGGGCGCTGGTGAATACCTGCGTGGACGGAATGACAGCGCTGGGGAGGGCGGTGTGGGCGGGGAATGCGTCGGCGGTGCATGCGCTGTTGCAGACCGGGGCAGTGGTTGGGTCGGGGGAGGTGTCGTTGCAGCGGTTGCTGGGCATCGCGGTGGACACGGGGCGCCGACCGAGGTTGACCGGACGGGAGCTAGATAGGGGGGAGCTGTATCATTGGCGGATGGGGATAGAGGAGATTATGCTGACGTTGCTAGATCGGGGGGACCCGGGACATGGTGTGACGAGCCTGCATCTTGCGGTGCAGTTGGGGAATCGAGCGAGGGTGGTGGAGTTGGCGGAGGAGGAGGGGATGAGCTTCCGTGAGTGTAATCGGGAGGGGCTCACGCCGGAGATGTACTTGGAGGATGTTTTTGGGTTGGAAGAGACGGGGGAGGAGGAGGAGGAATATCTTGAGGAACTGAGACGGCTGCGGGAGTACATACAGTCAAGGAGGATAGAGGAGGCTATGTCGGATGCTGCCATGGAAGGTCTCGAACAATTATTCCTGGGTGCATTCGCAGGTTCCCCCAACGACACCGATAACTGGGTGGAAAGGTGCCTTCAAAAACACAAGCGAGAGAGGGAAGAGACAGAGCTCTCCGGCATCGACGGCACCGAGTCGGTTGCTGAGCGGGAGGCAAAGCTGCGAAAGGCTGTCGAGCTGCAGAGACAGCGACTGGGAGACACGGACCTGGCCACCCTGCGCGCCATGACAAATCTGTACAGGTGCCTCACCACCCAGGGGAAGTTGGAGGAAGCATCCGCGGTCCACCAAATCGTGCTTGAGCAACACCAAGCCCAACTCCCCCCGGACCATATAGACCTGTGGGAGTCTCTGGTCGACAAAACGTGGATAACTTGGGGTCTCGGCAGAGTCCAAGAAGCCAACGACTACGCCCTCGCTCTCTCGCTCAACGCCGTTAACACCTTTGGGGCGTACCACTCCGTCACCATCAAAGTCGAGACCGCGCGAGCCGGCATGGAGTCGGTCCTCGGGAACCACACCGAGGCTGTTCGGATTCAACAAGCCGTCCTCGAACTGAACAAACACGCCGAGGACGCCAAGCATGTTCGCATTCAACAAGCCTTCCTCGAACTTGACGAACACGCCTCTCCTTCCCAACCCATCTCGGACCCCGACCCCGACCCTGACCCCGACCTGGACATCCACGATGCGATGTTCCACCTCCGCGCCAGCCTCACCCTGGCCTACTGCCGGGTGCAAAACTTCCCCGCCGCCACCGATCTGTCTTACTCCCTGTCTTACCATCTTCGCCACGCTAAACCCAAAGACTTCTTCCGAATCTTCGACACCCTCCTGGGCGTTGCGGCTGGGCTCGATTCCCACGCACAGCACGAGGCTTCCGAGCCGCTCCTCACCGCCGTCGCCAAAATATGCCTCAGGATGCACGGGAAACGCAAATCGTTCGCCAGGCAGACGGCGCTGGAGCGGCTGGCCTCGCACTACGGACAGCGCAGCTTGTGGGAGAAGCAGGCCAGGACGCTGGCAACGCTGGTAGAACAGCTCCAGTCTACCGTCGGCCCCGACCACGCAGACACGATACAGCAGAAGCAGCGGCTGGCTACAGCACTGGGGAAGCGTGGGAGTTGGGTCGAGGCGGGTCTGCTTCAGGAGCAGGTGCTTAAAGCTCTTGAGCAGCAGCAGCAGCAGCAGCAGGCTTTCTCCCCTAACGGTACCCCGACCCCGTCCCTAGAGTTGGAAATCGCCGCTATCAAATCTTGCCTCTGCGAGACCCTCCGGCGCCAAAACCAGCTCATGCGCTCTGAGTCCTACGGCTGGGACGCCCTGCAGGCCTATCGCGCGGCCCTCGGCCCAGACCATGCCACGACCCTCGCGACTGAGCGCCAGCTCGGCCACACCCTCACCTTGGCCTCGAAGCCCGCTGAGGCAATCGCTCTCTTCGAGCAACATGTCGCCTCCGCCGCCCGCACGCACGGCGAGTCGCACATGCAGACCGGCGTCGAGGCGCAGACCCTCTGCGCCGCGTTAATGAACGCGGGGCGGCACGCCGAGGCGGAGATGCAGGCGGTGCGGTGTTTGGAAATTGCGCGAGCCCTCCCCGAGGGCAAGGCCAACGACGAGGCGGTAGGGATCGCGCTGTACATGGTGGCCCGTTGCAAGGAGCAACAGGGGAATGCGGACGAGGCGCGCGCGCTGCACGCGGCGTCGCTGGAGCTGGCGCGGAAGTGGGCCGGGGGCGTAGTGTCGACAGATATGCTTACGGTAATGGCCCAGCTGGCGAGCCTGCACATTGCGGCAAGGGATTATGCAGCTGCGGAACCGCTGGTGAGGGAGATGCTAGGGCCGCCACCGCCGCCAGACGCTGCGGCTGCGGATGTGGACGCGGACGTGGACGCAGACGCGGAGGCCGCGGCGCAGCTGGCAAGGCAGCTGGCGAGGAACCTCTTAGGGCAGGTGTGCGAGGAGACGGACCGCGGGGGTGAGGCGGTGGATCACTACCGGGCTGCGGCCGAGTCAGCGCGGCGGGTGCATGGGGATGCGAATCAGACGACGATGGCGTTTGTGGGGGATCTGGTCCGGGCTTTGACCGCCGAGGGGCTCCTGACAGAGGCGTTGGAGCTAGCGACGCACCAGCTCGACCTGCGGCGGGAGATACACGACGAGTACCACGGGGACACGGTCGAGGGGAAGAAGGACCTTATCTTCATCTTCCCAGCGCTGGGGTTCTGGCCCGAGGCGGAGCGCATGCAGCGGGACGTGCTGCGGTTTACCGAGACAAAACACCCGGACAATGTGGATGATGCGTGCGTCTGCCTCGAGGAGCTGGTTGTGTCGTGCGGCAAGCAGGGCCGGACGGCCGAGGCCGAGGGTTTCGGTCGGCGGGCCATGGACTTGCGGCTGGCGAGGGACGGCATCGAGGCCGAGGCCACGCTGCGCAGCATCGCAAACCTGGCGCGCGTTCTCGTCGACCGTGGCAAGGCCGACGAGGCTCAGGAGATGCTCGATCTCGTGCACGACACATGCCAGCACGTCTTCGACGACGGTGACTCTGCACGCGACATCGCCCTCCCCGCGCGGCCTATCTCCTGTTCAAGCAGTCCCGACTGGACGAAGCCGTTACCCTCCAGCAGATGGTAGTCGCAAACGACGGGGACAACCTCGACGCCCTTCTCCTCGTCCAACTGTACGAAAAATTGGGCGACTATAAATCAGCGCGCGAGGTTCTGGACAACGCCACCGACGTTGCCCTTTCCGAGTCAAGCGCTGCCAGCGGCAGGTTCGAAGGGAGTGCAGTGGTCAGAACAGTTACCCAATCGCTCCGGCTCCAGACCGCCATGGGGCAAGTTGACGACGGCGTCGTTAGCATGGGGAAGATGTCCTTGATGAAGACCGAGGTGTGGCCTCAGCTGAACTACGCGCACAGGGGGCTCCATCTGGAGTGTCTGCAGGCAATGGAGGCGTTGTATGGGGCGCGAGGCGAGGAAGAAAAGGTGCGTGAGATGAGGTGGAGGATCCAGGAGCAGGTCCACCGACGAGAAGAGGACAAGGAGCAGCATCTGAAGCAGCTGCAGACGGAGGCGGACAGGTTCGACGAGTTTAGGCTTGACCTAGAAAGATCAACGGTTGCGTAATAAATACACGAGGTGTAATCAGCTGGTTGCCGTTGGTCTCGACCCATGGCGACACCTCGAAGGACGGCTCAATTCAGAGTTCCTGCGACGGACATTGAAGACACTTGTTGTGAGGACAGACACGGATGCAGTGTTGATCCTCAAATGCGATTTGCTGGCTTTGGGGTGCGTGATCCGCGAGGCTGAACCCGACTATGGACAGTGGAAGCCCTATACGCGTCGGACCTGGGAGCTGGATCTTGAACCGATTTCTTCAACCTACCAGATTCTCGGCGTCCGCGAGCCCGGTGGGAAAACTGCCTTGTGCATTGCCTATCCCCTCGAGTGTGGAAAGCCTTCAACGCGTACCTTGCCCCACATCACCCCTGTTACATGACTAGTACATGAGGGGAACCCCAGGTTGCATTATTAACTATTCTCACCAAAATCATCATACAAATCATTTTGCAACCATCGATGAGCTCTCAATCAATCCCTGCAGAGGCCCTTAACGCCTTTGACGATCGTAGCTTTATCAATGAAGATAACAGCCGCCGCGAGCATGAGTGCGATAGCACCCGACGCCCCGTTTTTCAGCCTGCCGAAGCCCGAGGCTTTAATTTTCAACCTTTTGACGTGGAAAAGCGCAATCTTGCGGTCAAGCAGCTCCCCCAAGAGCCGCTACAGCTCTTCTAACACTTTGTGCCTCTATCCCTAGTTGAAAGCTGGGCTAGATATACTAATCAATAGGTTGATAGCTTGCTAAAGAGGGGGGTTATTCACAGCGCTGACTATGTATTGAAAGAACGCTCACAGCTGCAAGAGTGGACTCCGACTACTATAGCAGAGATTTATATAGCTCGGGATACTAATATATATAGGCATTTATAAGGAAATTGCGGTTGAAGACTATTAGAAGACCCCTCAGCTAGGAGAGCAGCATCCCGAACACTCGATTCTCGAGTTCATAATATATAATCAGTTTCAACCCCTTTATCATCACCTTCACCCATTTAACTACACCCAATTTGAGGATAATGAGAGCTTTCCTATAGTCTTTCAATGCGCACAACTGTAGTCTGAGCATATATAACTAGCCACAATAGAGCTTTGCGAGCCGGACTCGCACCTCGCTGTAGATAAGGGCATAATTCGTTATACAAGAAGGGACTCGCAAGTCACATATATACTAAATAAGCCTATTAACATAGGATTTAAGGTATAAGTTGTAGCACAAATTGGCCTCTTTTTGAGGTGGATTTAGCACCAGCCCAGTGCAAAACACAGCCCTGTTAGCATCGAACATCTAAAGAGGAAGAAATTAGTATTTGAAGGAGGGAGAGGGAGAGGGAAAGGCCGCTAACAGAGGGAAGCTAGAGAGGCTGATAAAGTTAAGGAAGTTATCCACGTCCTCACAAATAGCGAGAATAAGATTATTGCATTAAACTTAACTTAGAGTGTCGTTATTGCTCTTATAATCCTGCTACTACAATTAATATATTACGTCTTTATAAATAACCTCTTCTTATCGCTAGATCTCTTCCTCTCTCTTTATGCTAGGTCGACTTTGGGCTCACATATCCCAGGACATAACATATTCGAGGCAACCATCGAGGACACTTTTTGGGGCCCTGGCCCAAGTTTGGGGGCCTCAGTACACATATCCCAAGACATAGCATATCCCAGTACATTATATCTCAAGACAGCATATCCCAAGACATGGCATATCCTAAGGCATAGCATATCCCAAGTTCTGGGCCGAGTCATGCATCTGTGCGTGATCGAGTAGTCCTTTATTGGGACTACTCGCGAACTGCGAGTAGACGACAGTTTTCGAGAACTTTGGGTAGCCCTTGCCATTGAGCATCCCCATCCTGGGTCTGCTCGAGGTCTTCGAATAGACCTTGCAACCGAGCATCCTCGCTCCGCGTCTACTCGAGAGTCCCGGTTGGTCGCTCAGGGAGATGTCGATATAACAATCAATTGATCTGTAGCAGTCAATTCGATCAAGGTGATAGGGTTCAATAAGGTTTAAGCAGAATTTGATGATCTTGACTCTCCCCAAGGTATCCGATTGCTGCTACCAGGTTCTATGTAAGAATAGAAAACAAGGTGTCAAATATAGGAGACCCTACTTTTTAGTCGTCGGAAGTCGAATTGTGCCACTCTATCTAGGCTTACTCAGAGCAGTAGCCAAACAAACTACATAATTGAGTTCCCATTTTCCTTCGCCATCAGGCACACTCCTCATAATACATCCATGGCTTAGGTTTATTCCGGGCTTCTAATTATAGGCAGCCGCTGCTGGCAGCAGCTGGTCACGTTACCTTATCTATCTTCTAGTTAAATCCTGAACCTAACTTCTAATCTAAGTTTGGGGAGCTGCTGCTGCTGGCAGCAGCAGGTCACGTACTTTATCCATGTTCTAGTTAAATTGATATTAGAAAGAGAGGTGAGAAGAAGGAGGGCGGAGATAGTTAACCAGACGCCGTCTTAATGGCCACACTCGGCCAAATTAAAGGAAGATAGGTGAAAGAGATACTAATTCACTTGATCATATAATGCGTATTACAAATGAATTAAACAAGACCCATACTTGGGCAAAATAGATGAATTGAGTAGTTAAAAAGACTAATAAAAGACTCTAATCGAAAACTTCGTGATGTTCTCAGGCCTTATTGAAAATCCCCTTTTAAGTAGAGCTTTGCACAGAAGCTCCGAGACCATTTCTTCCCAATATAATAATAGTTTAATAAGTAAGTTTCGCGCATTATAGTCCTTTGTGGATTCAGAGCAAGGGTCGACAGGAGATATGCCTTTTCAAAAGATGTAAAAGCCCTATCCAGAACCTTCGAAACTTAGCACAAATCTCGTATGAGGCAAGCAATGGTGGCGGTTGCGGGGTATTCTAAGGAGGTTTCGAATATTAGGACTTTCGTACTAGATTTTAGTTAATATACCCTCTAGGACCACTTAATGGGCACCCCCACTTAATAGACCACTAAAATTTCAATATTCCTATATAAAATCCGAATTTTTAATTATACCGCATTTGGCCAGGAATGAAGATACTTATAAGCCAAAATATGTGCTATATAGTTTATTTCATGAAATTTCAATATCGGCTTAACTTTTCCCCGTTCTGCCTTGTGGTCTTGTCTTCTAGCCCTTTAAAATCTTTTCAGTTTCACCTCATCCAGCCCATCCAACTTCATTCACTCCAGTAGGCATATTACCTAATTTACTCATAGAACTCCTGCTATAGTGGTTCGGCGTGTTTATACCGAAGACGGTATAGCTGAGGCTATACTCGATATTACTAATAGAGGCCTATTGCCGACTAAGGCGGCCCAGAAACGTAGAGTGCCTCGATCAACCATTTATAGACGACTTTCTGGTTAAGCGAGCAGGAAAGAGTCTACCTACCCCTACTAACGTATTTCTATAAGTTAAGAGGTCCGTCTTGTTTATTGGCTTTTGCAGCAGGAGTCCCTGGGCTACGCTCTTACGCATAGCCAACTTTAAAGCTGTATCGAAGCCCTCCTCCATCAACAGGGGGATAACAAGCCTCTAGGCAAGCACTAGACTACCAGGTTTATTAAATGTTATTTAAAACTATTTACTAAGCTTAGAAAATGTTAAGAAGCTGCTAGATTTAATAGCTTTACTTTAAAGGCAATTAATTAGTACTTTAATATCTAGGAGAATAAGTATAGCTAAATTAAGCCTAAGAACATAGTTAATATAGATAAGGGTGGCATAATAGTAGGTTTTAGTAACTCCTCTATAAGTTCTTTATAGACTTTTATAAGGTATAACTAATTAGTTATTTATAAGGCCTAGATAGCCTTATAATTAGGAGCTCTAACCTAAAGAAGAAGGTGTTATTAAAGGGCATTTAGTTATGTACTTAGACCTTATTTATTAAGGCTATTATTATAACTAGCTATACTTTAAAACTAGGAATTATCTTTAAAGGAAAAGAATTATAAAAGCTATAGTTTCTTAAGGAATTCGAATTAATAGCAGACTAGCACTATATTATATTAGTAAATAGCTAGACTAATAACTATATAACTCTTAAGTAGTTAAAAGATATCTATCTACCTTAAATAAAGCCTTATAATATATTAGATATAAGACTTATTATCCTTAATAGCTATAGAACTTATATATAAGTAAGTCTTTAAGTGTTTTTACTGCAAAGTCTCTTGCTATAAGGTTGCTAATAAGCACCTAAAATAAGTAAATAGCTATATGCTTTCTAAATAATATTTACTACTGCTATATACTAGCGCATTGCTCTTATAGCCTATAACTATTAAATAATAGAATTTTTAATATTATTAAAGGTATATATTAGAAAGAACTTTAAAAGCTAGCTAGTTTAATTAATTTTATACCTATTAATAAAGTTAATTTTATTTAGTTATATATAAAAGCCAGAGAGGCAGGCATAAGGAAGAAGATTATCTTATTTAGCTAGAGGTTTACTAGAAATTAGCTAATAAATTAATATAAAGCTCTAGCATATCCAGAAATTCAACTAGATAAAGAAAAAGTACTAGAAGGCTCTAAGATACCTAGCCCTCCTTATCTAGACTTAGGCAATATGCCGGAAACAAGCCGCTAGGTAAGAGATTTAGTTAAACATCAAAGTTATCTAACTAGGAGGAAGTATAATAAGATTGTAAAGGGGCTAGAAGCTTTAGAGATAAAGGTAGCTGTTTAGAATGTATAGATTACTAGGCTAGAGGAGTAGGTATCCTAGCTGCAGTAAGGGAAGAAAAGAAAGGCAGTACTAAACCCAAACCGACGATTTATGGCTCTAGTAGAGGCTCTAGCAGCTAGAGAATCTCTTCTTAACTTAAAGGAGGCAGAAATAGAGGTAGATATAGATAAGGAGGTCGAGTCGGTGATTGAGGTGGGTATCAGGTCAGAGGACAAAAGTGATAACTTTAGGGTCATAATAAAGCACTGCCAATGCATACAGAGCAGTCAGAAGATTAAAAAACCACGCAGAGAGTAAGATTTAATTAATTTTATAGAGAGTCTCTTTACTAACTTCGATTTTGATTGATAACGCGGTCTGCTTTTATGTGCACGAAAATTTAGATTTTGTATGGGNNGTCGTCGTGCCAGTCTTGGCCATAAGATTCGTCACCCTCGCTGTCTGGGGTGTCGCTGACGTTGTCGTCCTCTCCTAGTTGCAGTTAACCGACCAAATATAATATATGCTGCATGATCTTGATCTTACTAGATCCCAAACGCAAGTTATATACCTCCTGATGCTGCCGCGATAGGTATTACAGAACGCGAAATACAAAGCAGATGAATCTTTTCTATATTGCCAGATACTTCTTAAAGCTTAGTATAACCCGAAATCTATGCGGCCAAAAAGCATCTTTAGCATATATATTCAGCCAACAGCATGAGATATATAGCATGCAATTAAGCATAGCTCTTGTTCTATCAAACATCAAGTCTAGCCTGCAAAGGATAACTTGCAACTAGGCCTCTATTTTGGCAGAGCTGCAGAAATCAAGCCCTTGCCATTGACCAAGTAGGTATTTCTGACTCCATTATGAGGCCGGTAGCTTCGCCATGGCGGCAATGATTTCGATTAATCGATTACGGAATAGCTCAGCCTAGCATATATGCTGTAAGGATAGGGATTATTAGCCAATAGTATAGTAAAGATTCCACTTTCAGTGAAAGTGGGAAGTTCGATAATGATGTAGCTTATTAGCTTATTAGAAAAACCTAAATACAGGTCAGAAAGCGACAGCTCCCGCTCCTGCAGCTGAACCCCTTATATGTCCTCAGCCCGGGGATCGGCGCGCTTCTATCTGGTGGCAGTTGTATGTTCTTATCTGCCGGGTCCTGCAGCGTCCGGGGGCGCCACCCCGACGATGAGAACGATGCTGCTAATGCAATTACCGCTTGTAGCTGCTCCCTGACAGTTTTGTGGCAGTTGCGGTAGTGGTGCTCTACCTTGTCTGCTTTGGGCTTAATAGCTGCCTTGCAGATTAGATAAAGCAAGATATTAAGCTGCTTGCAGGCTAATAAGACGATTAAGGCACATTTAGTAAGTTAGGAGCTATTAAGAGTAAATTTAACTATTAAAGTTTGTATTAATCTACTGCCTACTATTCTATAATTTAATACTAAATGCTATTACTTTTTATAAATCTTTAAAAGATAATATATTTCTATCCTTTTTTGCCAGTTTTCCTATACTTTACTTTATATTTATTATAATAATTCCTAATATTTAACTTATTAATAAATAAAAACTTATAGTAATTATAAGTAAATCTGCCTAGCTTTAGGAGTTATAAGATAGCCTTATTACTATTTACAGGAAGTAATACTTTAATTAAATCTTAGAATTCTTACTTACTGTAAAATAATAATACTGCCTTAAGCTTATCTCTAGTATATTTATATATATTTTAAAAATAAACTTTAATACCTCTCTTAGGTTAGATAGTATATCTATATAGAAGGCAAATTAAAATCCAAGGTTTATTAAGTATATAGAGAACTCTATCTATAAATATAAACTGCCCTTCTCCAGTATGTATAGCTAGGATTAGGGCCTTACTGCAGGTTGCAGGTAAAACCTGACTTTGCCTATCTTCTAATTCTTCTATTAGCAGGCACTATAAGAATTACTTACTTAAAATTATTATTAATCCCTTATATTCTTATCTTTTTGCTAAATAAACCTTATCTATTATAAATAAGTTATCTGTAATAACTTTTATAATAGCTTACTTTCTATTTACTAAAAATAGCTTTAAAGTAATAAATAACTTTCTAGGTACTATATATATAGTTTTGCTTAACTAGTATAGGAATTCGTACTAATATACTAAAGCCTACTTATAGTATTATAAAAGTAATAGCTAAAGTCTTAATAGGTATACTCTATTAAGTCTATATATAATCCTGCGCTAGAAAGGCCGGTGCCCGCTCTGCCAAGCAAATACGGCATTAATGTCAGCATCGTTACTATAATTATTATGCCTATTAAACAGAGTATATACTTCGCGAACATGTTTCTCAGTAACTGCTATAGCTAGCTAGCGATATATCTATATATTAATCTTTTATTATTATAATTCTAAAGTAGCTTTTATAATAATATCTATTAGATAAGATATAGGCCAGGGCCTCCTATTATTTTAGAATAGTAAGTATGTCTATAAGCGCTTCTAAGCTATCCTATTAGCGCCAAGCTACTTGCGGCATAGTAGATCGGCTATATATTAAATATAGATAAGATACTTAAATAAAACATAACCTAGTCTAACTAGAAAGAATTAGACTATATAGAATTCGCAGTTTGTGAGTTGCTTTGCTTTATAATAGCAGATAATATATGCTATATAGCCGCTTTAAACGTATACTCTATAACTTATATTTAGGCCATTCTTATACTTTAGGCTTAGGAGCTCTTTAATTCGCGGTATCTGGCTACAGGCAGTATAAAGACTACTAGCAAGCTGCTCCTCTATTTTACTAACTTATTTTAAATATACTGCTATAGTATGCTATCTTTATATTCTATCTTTAGCTAGTCTGTTTCTGCCTGCAGTATAGGCATAGACTAATAGTTCTAAATATAATAACTTAAGGCCATTCTTAAGATAGTTAAAAAAGCTATATTTACTTTTTATATTTAAGATATTATCTTTAACTTTTAATAAGTTAATATTTAGCTAAATCTTAAATATTAACTAATTATATAATACTTCTGCTTATATAATAAAATAATCTAGGAGTTTATAAAAGTTATTTATTATTACTTAAATAATTTTATATAATATTATCTTATTATTATTACTTTAGTAAAAAAGTATAGCTAGTAGTTTAATATATATAATATTATATTTAAAATCTTAAAGATTAATTAGCTTTACTAATAGGTATTATAAGCCTAAAACTATATATTTAGTTTAGACTTTATTAAAATACTTAAATTATCTAGCTTTTAATTATTATAAAATATTAAGAAATTTATATTTATATAAAGGCAGTACTTACTCTAGGAATAATATATACTATATATAAATTATTACTAATAGTTTTAAGTAATATTAATAAGCAAGTTAAAACCTCTGCCTATCTGTAAAAAATCTAAGGATATTACTAAAATATATAAGCAGTATAGAACTTAGCTGCCTGCTAAGAAAACTTTTAGTATTAAGTATAATATAAAGTTAAAATAATAATTTAAGGAATTAATTAATTTTATATATAGTAAAGTCCCTTAATATGCCTAAAAACAGATCTTAATAACTTCTAGCTATATATCTACTAGAATTATTATTATAATATCTAGAATTATTATAGTCGCTCTAGTTATCCTTATTATCCTTATTATCCTTAAGTTCCCAAGCTTTAACGTTCTTATTATCTGTCTCGCCATCCTTAACGCTTTCTTTCTGACCTGGTCCTTAATAAGCTCGAGTATTGAGAGGAACGTTAATAGATTGATTGCCTGTAGGATTAGAGTATATTCCTATAATAGAACCTCCCTATCTTTCCATAACCGGCCAAGTTCCTTTTAATATATTAAGATAGTTCTAAATATTATACTTCTATATCTAATCTAGCTATATAGAGATCTCTGGCTTTATCTTTATATTTATTATTTCTTATTAAGAGCTATCTAGCATTTAATAAACTTATAGGATAAAAGTTAAGAATTACTTCTAAGTCCTCTAGTATTTAATCTTACTACTCTTCTTTATTACTAAGTTAAAAGCAATCTCCTAATAGCTTTAGAGTTTAAAGCTAAATAGCTAGTAATAAAAATTATAATTAGTATAGTAAACTATATCCTTATAACAGTCTATTATAAAGTCTAGTACTCTTATAATACATAAGATCTTCTATTCATCCTCTCTTTAACTTATAAGGTTTAGCATGCCTTCTAAACTGCCCTAACCTAAGATATAATCTATATTAAAAGAGTAATAATTAGGTAATCTAATTAATGCTTATAGGATGTCTTATTAAGACCTTTAGTAAATAGAAGACTATTATATTCTATCTAGCTATAAGCTTATAGTAATAAAAGTATTAATTCCTATATTATTAATAGTTAATTATAGTTAACTTAAAGCTTCTTAATGCTTAACTTTACTTTTAATCTACTTGCCTATCCTTTTACTTATTTATTAACCTAGAACTATTTACTGCCTTTTTTAGAAGGAAAGAATTGCTAATATATAATATATTCTTCTTATAGTAGCTAATTAGTAAATATATAGCAATTTAGTACTAGTCTTCCCCTACCTTTTAGGTTAATCTATTAATACTTTTTAATATAATACTTTTATATCTTTTAGATATAATAGATAATATAGCTGCAAGCATAATATTTTAAACTATTTAGTTCTAGTAATGTAAGATATAAAATAAGTTAAATTAAATCCATTAAGTATTATAAATAATAATATATTTTATCTTAATTACAGAAAATATTAGATATTTATTTTATCTTCTTTACCAGATTCTATCAATACTATAGCTATATATTACAATATCATATCCTTAAATACATAGCAACCTTATCGGCTATAGAGGCAAATCTACAAACCTGGCATATAAGAAGGCAGTATATAAAGAGAATAATATAAGGATAAATAGCACTATATAATTTAAATTGCAAGTTTAAGGCCATTATAGCAATTATTAAAATAATTAAGTTCTTGTTTATAAGATATGAATGATAATTATGTTTTGATTAATAACGAGGCCATCTAGTAGTATGATTTACCCCCTATAGCACTTTACGCGAAAGGATGCGTCGCGCTCTGGCTAAACTCCTGTTCCGATCAGCACTAATGTTAAATCAACTCTGCACCCCGGCAATAATCAACCCTGCTAGGTTTAAAGTGGGTCAATAAAATCAACTCTGCCAGAGTTGATTTTGGACTGTAGTACTAGGGAAAGGTAAGGCTCAATATGGTGATCGAGACTTCAAGCCGCGAGCGGCCGATACGAAAGAGGGTCGAGAGTATGAATCAAGACCACGAATGGCGAAGCGTCGTGCCTAGTGGGCATTGCCTTTCCGACGATTTCATTCACAGACGGCGTTGGGCATTTTGAACTTTTGGATTTGGGTTATGATTTCATTTCAGAGCAATAAGATACCCTATCCTATCTAACTGTACCAATTACCACTGGTAATGGCACCCAATACCATTTTTTATGGCCCGTGCACTATTCTTTTGATCTTAGGTTCTGGGTCGGAATACAAAAATTACTCGGCCTATGCGCCTTTCCTCGCTTATATCGTATAGCTTAGTGTACTAATCCCCTGTTGCTGCAAGTCAGAAGCGGCTTGATCGGCTCAATTTTAAATGGAAGGAACAAACCGCATGATGACCTTATGTACAAGGAGAGGATCAAATTCAACCCGGCCTAGATGCCTGCTGTTTCTCCGGAAAGGATAGAAGCTAAAAATGGCCTTGGTTTAGATCATCTCGCTTACATTCGTAGCATTGCTCCAGTGCCATCTAGCCCGTTCCGAGGTGTTAGTGCTACTGAAGGGATGGGAATAGGGTTTATTCCTTCTCCGAGGAAAGAGAAAACAGCCTTGGTCTATGGCCGTTTTCGGTTTTGATGGAAACCCTGTTAACACCCCCAAAACGGCTTGCTTGACCGGCTGCAGCCATAAAAGCCCCTCAGCATAGACTGACCATATAGGGCTTGATGGCGGGCAGCTGACCACGCAGCGATGGAAGCATAGGGCCATCGGGCGTTCAGTGGCACTTGTGACAGACTGACAAGTGCAGGCGAGCCACTCAAAAGCGCTCGGCGAGTCACTCAGTGGTGCGAGAGGATAATTACGGCATGGCAGTAAGGGGAACCGAATAGGCAATTATTGGCTATCTTACGTTTCCTTAATTATAAGGCGATATGCTTTACCCCGCAAACCATGTTAGCATTAAGTTGTTATTAGGCAGATCGGCCTGCTCCATAAAGACAATGAAGACCTGATGAAGGAACTTATATTATGGATTTGCCCTTAAAGAAAAAAGACTCCTACTTCATTGCAGGTATTAGAGCTTCCTGTCTCGCTTCATTCTGAATACCGATGAGTGACGAGCTGCTTCGTATATAGTAGCGGGGGTGCGCCATTTTCTCCACCAATGTAGCCGAAGTTTCCTCTGCCCATTGCTGCCTGAGCCAAGGTGGCTAGCTGTAAGGTTCCAGGACTTGTTCCCAATTGTCGAATGTTCGAAGGAGGTCCGAGCATTGGTCTGACTAAATGCCCTTTTCCGTCCTTGCAGCCTTATAGGTCTTGGCATTGTGGATTATCATGTAGATCGTTCTCAGTAGGGCTCTGATCGCAACAGCGCGTCCACGATTACAGGAGAGAGTTGTGCGTGAAGCCTTCTATGTATGTATGTATGTATGTATGTATATTTTTCGTCCGGGGGGCCATCGGCCCCGAAAGTCCCCAACTGGGGCACAGGACGTGCTGGGCTAGAGAAGTCGGAATCTATCTACACGCTAATTACGGAGATGCTATTGGACATAAAGGTTTAGTCATTCGCGACGCGAAATTAGTCTTCC
>JAAIJJ010001273.1:3049-69806 GCA_020976545.1 Fusarium sp. Barmshour
CTCGGGGTGGATGTGATAGAGACAAGTAAGAGGGTACTAGGAGAGGAACACCCCGACACGTTGACGAGCATGAATAATCTAGCCGTTACCTGGAAAGGCAATGGCCGGGCTGGAGACGCTCTAGCCCTTATGCGGAACTGTGTAGTTAGAAGACAACGAGTGCTTGGTACGGACCATCCGCAGACGATATCATCAGTGGCATGTCTTGCTGAGTGGGAGAATACGAGCGATTTGCTATTAGAGACGAATAATTCCGGGTAGTTGTCAATATAAACGGATGCTTCGATAGCTTTATAAACATACATAAGCAGCCTCGTTAAGGAAATCTTGATGCAAAACGCTCGCGAGTCTGGGCTCGGATGCTCATCCTAGTAGAATGTATTCGCCATCGCTTGAAAGGAAGCTGGGGGAGGACTTAGAGGGAGGGGGAGTTGCCCTTAACGTACTTCACTGGAGCAGTAGAGATACCATAAGTAATTACTATATACTAACAACAGGGAGGCCACCAACTACTATTATCCCTTGTATACGAATAACCACTTCTAAACTTGTGGATGAGTTAGATGATAATGTTAGGTTTAGATTTGGGTTAGTTATAAACTGGGCTCTTAGAAATGTGGAAAAAGGGGGTTTTAGGTAGTAAGAATGCCTTGCGAGAGTCTTTGAATACATTCAAGTATCCCAGAGAGTGTCATCTCCCTTTCCCCATCGCCACCACATACTGGGCATAAGCCCAAGCTGCCCCTGCAATTTGAAAAGGAGAATCTGCTCCTTGCCAGAAGATCAACTTAGTAGTTGACTTAGTCACAAGGCTAGTTAAGTAGCAAGGCATACACAAGATTCAGTCTAGAAGACAGCCATTGTACGACTACATAAGAATAAACTTAAACAGTAGATAAGTCATAGCTACCCAGCGAAGGGAAGTAATCATTGAAATATGCCACTAGTCCCGGCCAATCGTGCAACTTGATTCGCGGCTTGAAGTGGGTGTAGTTCGTGCAGTAAGGTTTGCTTTTGCTTTTGCTTCAAGCCATTTTACTTTAAACCATTCTGCTAGATCCTCTTTCCCCATAGCAAATGCATATTGGGCATAATTCCAACCCGCATCACCAAATTCAACCAGAGGATCCGCACCTAATGAGAAGAGATGTGTGATAGTCTCCAAATCATACGGATGCTCAAGCTGCATGGCATACATGACCGGTGTTGCACAATCCCCATCTTCAACATCAACAGGAACTCCGAAGTCTCTGATATATGATTCGATTTGAGGTATCTGTCGCCGTCTAACAGCACCATGCAAACCATTGGATCGAAATTTTCGTCCTGGATTTGCTCCAAAGTCCATGAGCAAATCAGCTGTTTGTTGGTGGCTGGCAAAGTGGGCCAAGAAGAGAGCATCATCAAGATGATCTTGAAGCTGTTCATTTTGCTTTGAAATGCCAATAAGTGCATAGATGACCTCATTTAGGCCTTTGTATGCAGCCCAGCTTAGCAGAGAGACCTCTAGTTGAGTCTCGCCGGGAGGAAAATAAAACAGGTCGTGGCGATGGTCAAGAGAAAAGGCATCGAATGGATAGACAGTTCCATCGAAGGTAGTAGCCTCTGTCTTAGAAATAGAAGCCGAGACGTGCTTGAGTACGTTCTGAGTCAAGTCAACAAGAGACTCAGCTCCAAAGCTAGAAGACTGGCGTGAATGAGACATTGTGGAGAGATAAAACAGGATGATCAATGGTTGAGGCTTTAAGCTGAGTTGTTAATGTTTTGATCGTGATAGAGGAGGAAGTTAGGAGTAAAACAAAGAGGGGAATGGCCCTTAAGTAGTGTACGGGAATGGCAAAGAGAACACGGGCAATCACTCGAGGTAGAAGCATTATGACATAGGTGACTTACTCCTGGTCTTCTGCTTGGCCGGCTGAACTGTAAACTCGCATGGAGGCCACCAACTCTCATCCTCCGTTTCCAAATGACGAATTCCACGTCCAAGGACTGGTCAGATATGACGACCTTGGGTTCGGAATTGGGCCAACAGTGGCTAAGGCGCTTAGGAATGTATAAAAAGGGGGCTTGGTGAGATGAAAATGCCCTGTTAGAGCTCATAAATACATCTCATGATCTCAAAGGAACGCTCTCATTGGAGATACTCGCGCTCGTATGGCCGGCAGCTTGGTTAAGCATGCAGGTTTATCACAATGGTCTATATCAAGGGCTAACACGTATCAAGCTCGTTGAATTATTGGTTGAACAGGGAGTTGAGGTTGTGATGAGGTTGCTCGCATGCGTCTCATGATGCACAAGGCAGGCAGACTCAGCCTCGATGAGATTACTGGACATAAGCCCAAGCTGCCCCCGGGATTTGAAAAGGAGAATCTGTTCCTTGCCAGAAGATCAACTTAGTAGTTGACCTAGTTACAAGGTTAGTTAAGTAGCGAGGCATACACAACTGACGTGGCGAATGATGCGTCTCGACATCGGTTAGAAAGGCGCCGTATCTACCGCAGCTTCTTGACAAGCAGCCCATCACCTTGTCCAACCAATGAATCACTGAATTGAATACGCGTTGGCCCATCATAGAGGCTACAGTCTGCATGAGATCGACCAAGTTGTCGGCCATGAGGCATTGAGTATCTTCAATAGGAGTGGCGCTCTGGTGTTGTTGGATATGTCTATGGACACTGGCGAGGCATTCTGTGCTTCCTAAGCCCCTTTTTACACATTCTTAAGCGCTCTGTCTATAATTAACCTCAATCTTAACCCTTAGATCATCCAATCCATAAGTTTGAAACTGGCCATTCGCAAACATGGGCTGATTTAGTTGGTGGACTCCCTTGACGATAGCATGCAAGTTGCATTTCAGCCGGCCATACAATAGACCAAGAGATACACACCCTTTCAAGCGATTACTCATGTTATCTTGCCCCTGAGCACTACATAAGGGTGGTTTCCCCCCTCTACAATTCTCTCCCAACTTCCTTCTTCATTATTATCAGACCTGTTTACAAGACAGCTCATCCCGCTCTAGACATCTTCTTATATTCTACTTTCATCAATACCCAACGCAATCCACAATGCCTCTCTTGATCTCTCCTTACGACTTCCTCGGCCGCCCCTCTACTTACCTCTCTCTTGAAGTAGACTGTCTTGAACCTTTGGATCCTCTTAGCGTATTCCTCTCTAAGCATGGCGACCTGGAATACTCTCGTCAGACAATGCTCTCCCCGCTAAGCCTGGCTGCTCTCGAAAACCAGACCGACGTTGTTCATTTTCTGAGACGCTTTCAAGAAGTAGACGCACAGAAAGACCTAGATCTTGCCTTATTCTTAGCCAACCGCCAGGGGCATAGAGAAATGGCTATTCTGCTTGAAAGCTTAAAAGCAAACCCGGCACAAGAGTCTTCTCCTAATGGTTTGCATGGTGCCGCCTGGCGAGGGCTGAATAAGCAGATATACGATTATATCATCAAGGACGGAGCCAGTCCTGATGTTACCGATGGATCATCTGCAACGCCAGTCATATATGCTATACTTGGGCCACAAGACGAACAAGGCGCCTGGGAGACTATTAAGTCGCTCTTTCAATTAGAAGCGAGTCCTTTGGCTAGATTTGGCAGTCAGGATTTGAGTTATGCCGAGATTGCACGGAAGGAAGGGAAAAAGCATTTGGCACAAAAGCTTGAGGAAGCATGTCCTTCACCAACTATTCTGAATTCGAGTCGCGAGTCAAGCTGCACGCCAAGGGGGGACAAAGATGTCCAGCCTGACAACAAGCGGCCACGAGAAGATTCGGAAGTTGATGGAGGAGCCAAGCGAGCATGTAGAGCGTAAAGGTGTGCAAGCGAGTAGTGGACATCAGTGTATCTTATACGACAGAGTCAATTATAAAGATTATATCTGCCTTCTACCATTCTGTTTCTATTACAAATTGTCAGGGGCACCATTCAAGCGGTACACACATGTAAGTTACCTATGATTGAAGAGAGTGAGATGGCTTCGCCTGGAGGCGAGCGGCAAAGCGGATGGCGAAATTTAAGAGCACCTGCATAATCCAGTTAAATATTACTTTTAGTTGCACTGAAACCTCTTACACCTTGGTGCAAACCCAGGGCGGAAAGAGGCTTTCAACGAATGGCTTGCATCGTGCTGCAGCAAGTGATCAATTCAGGAAATGTGCCATTAAATGTCACAGTTGATGTCCTTTATGGATCATTTGCGCCACCAGGTATTGATGCTATGAGACTGGAGTCGCCACATGACTGGGAAACTATTGAGTGTCTCTTCCGTTGAGGAGCAAACCCTACTCTTGAATGTGGTGAGGCATCTTATGCTGAGAATGCTTTGGCAAAGCAACTTAAAGCAGTAGCACAGGAGTGGCGTTTGCAGCAATAAGATAGGAAGGAAAAGCAACAGAATATGTATATTAACTAACTAATTAATTAAACTATCATATCCTCCTTTAATAAATTATTATTTAAGTCCCTGAACTCCTTTTTCAATACTTCTTCTTAGCCTTCTTCTGGCGATTTTCTCTTCCAACATCCTCTTTGCCTCCTTCCTAAGTAGATCATCATCTAGCTTCTGGAACAGCTCTACTGATGTATGGTTCCAGCCTTCGTTTGGAAATCTTGGACATTCGTAGAGAACTTTAACCCAGAGTAGGCCTGTGCGTTTGTTCGGTTTCACACGAATAACAGACTTCTTGTATAATGGTCCAACCCAACCTTTATACGCCTCGATTTTCTGTGCTAAATCATCTTTCCCTTTCTTTCTTGCAATCTGGGCATATGTGTAGTTGCCGACTTTAGCCTGAGGACTTGCTCCGTTCATAAAGAGAAACTCGATAGTATCCCAATCACGTGGAGAATTCAGATCCATAGCGTAGATGACTGGTGTTGCGAATGTTTCATCTTGAACATCCATTGAAACATTAGGTTTTAAGGCATATTTGCCTATCTCATTCAGTTGTCCCCGGCTTGCTGCACCATGTAACCCATTTGATGAGAATGGTCGTCCAGGGTTTGCTCCAGACTCAAGAAGCAAAAAAGCTTTGAGTTTATATTCAGAACGATTGGCGAAAAACAGAGCGTAGTCTAGGTCGCGCTGAAACTGTTCGGTCCTCTTTGAATCGGCAAGAAGAACACGAACATCTTCAAATGAGCCATTGAGTACAGCGTAGCACAATGGAGGAAGTTCGATATGAGTCCCATCCAGGGGGGTGTAGGAAAGTCGAGGGGAAAAGGTAAAGGCATCGAGTGGAAACACAGTTCCCTCCAAGTAAACCCGCTTATTCTGAGAGACATGAGTTGACCTGATAACAGTCTCATATCCACGGGCCTTGAGGGAAAGAGAAGAAGGCATTGTATGTTAAGAATAAAAGGTAATTTGATCTTTAAACGAGACTGCACAATCTTGGGTGATAATCAGGAAGGAAGTTGGGAGGGAGTCCTGAGGAGGGGGATCTGCCCCTTAAATACTTCGCCAGAGCCATCGATAGCATGAGTCATCTATAGAGAAAGAAACACCACTGGTATAGATGACGTACTCTTGGCCTTTAGCATGGTCGACTGAAATGCACCTCAAACGAGGAGACTACCAATAACCATTATCTCCTGTGTACGAATGACCACTTCCAAACTCACGGATTGGACAGAGAAGATGATGATGGGTTTAGATTTGGGTTGGTCATGAATAAGGCGCTTAAGAATGTGTAAAAAAGAGGCTTAAAGAGTAAAGATTGTCTCGCCAAAGTACCCAACAACTCCAGACAGACGTCCCTATTTGACGTACTTGCTATCTCATGGTCGAGGACTTGGTCAATCACATGCAGGTTTATCACTATAGGCCATACGTTGGACTATCAACTGCCAAGTTTATCAAATCATTGGTTCATCTGAGGCGAAGAAAGGCTGTCTGAGAGGCCCCTGAGAGGCCAAGTGCAGCGTCTCATGACCCTTTTAGCCATGTTCGTTCCATAAAAGAGAGTCTATGACCTTCGTCATTGGGTCTCGCAACCCCAACTCTACCACTCCTAGTCTTTGCTTGGTGGAATGCAAACTCGTATGACTACCATCGTCATCTCTTTCCGAATGACGAATTCCAAATTCGCGGATTGGATAGATATGACCATCTCGGTTTCATATCTGGGCCAGGAATGACCAACTCGCATGGAAAAGGGGCTTGGTAAGATAAAAATTCCTCGTAGGAGTCCATAAACGCATCCCATGATCCCAAAGGACTGCTCTTATTGGGGATACTTGCTATCTTGTGGCTGGCACCTTGGTCAACCGTATGCAGGCTTGCCACCATGGCCTCTTTTAAGGGCTAACATGTATTAAGTTCGTTGACTTATTGGTTGAACGGGGTGATGGGCTTGTGCAAATATTGACCTTATACACAAGTGAGGCAGAATCCGTCTCTCTGCTATTGATAGACCCAGTAAATGTTGCATCACGGTATCTTGCGTGACTCCGAAATGCCTATGACCATGACTACGGGCATAACTATAAGGGTAGCTGGATTCCCTTACCAGGCAATTCTTTTCCTCCTTCTATCATCTTTCACTACACCCAAAAGCCTCTTATCATTATGTCCCTTCAAGAACAACTTCGTTTCAACTCCATTGGATTACTCAGATCCGCCTTCGTTATAATTGACAGCCATCTACGCGATATCCAAACCGCCAGGGAAATCAAACAAGAACTTAGGATTTCGAATCCTTTCCCCTTGCTGGACTTTCAAGTCGATCAGCAGCAAAACCTTGTTTTTACTCCTGTTACTCACACTATCACCCTGGACTTCTTTGCCTTTGCTGCGTACCAAGGAGGGACAGACATTTTGAAGGCACTTCTGGCTCTGCTCGGCCCTAGCAAAACTTGCGATCCGGCGATCATGAGTCCTCTCTGTCTGTCTTTACTCAACGGACGTATCGATACAGCTAAATTTCTGCTCTCAAAAGATGCTGATCCACGTGGACTATCCTGCACAAACGGTCTACATGCTGCCGCAAGAGCAGGATGTCCGGAAATGGTTTTAGATTTTCTTGTCAACTGGAAAATCCCCGCGGACTGTACTGATGCATACGGTGCCACGCCTGTTATGTATGCCCTTTATCTTCCGGAGCAAGAAGCCATTGGGATAATCGATATTCTCATCAGACATGGAGCATACCGAAAGATGACCTTTGGAGACAACACTAAGACATATGCATACTACGCATCGGCCATGAAGAAGTACGGCCTATCATCTTGGCTTCAAGACATGGAAAGAATGCATTCGAATACTACGGAATATATACAGAAACATACCCAACAGCTTCAACTAGAGGATGCCACCGTGGAGAAACCTCAGAAGCTGCATTCAGAAGAGCGAGAGGCCGGATGGGTTGATGTTTGGGGGACATAGATGCGGATTCCAATGCCCAATCATTGCCATGTTACTCTCGTCTAAGCTTTCGGAGTAGCCACGTTTCGCAGATCACAAGCATTAATCCTGTTCCTATTCCCCATGTTCCGATAATACATACAGTCACTATCGCCGTCGTTGACCACTCTCCGTCTTGTGCAGTGTATATGTTGACTAGACTCATAAGAAGGGCAACTATCGAGTTAAGCAGCCCCGGGCTAATCTTGGTCAGCTTTTATAATTGCCACAGGATAACATGATAGGTAACCTACATCAAGATACGGTCAACCAGCCAAACATAATTACCCCTGAATGACCATGCAGTCCATCCGATTCCAGTACCTCCTGCCAAACAGCACAGAATACCTATAACAAGAAGAGGCGTATTCCGAATCACCTGTTGTACAGCTCTGCCTGCCTGAGATTCGCCGAGCAAAGTAGCCCGACCCAGTGACGTAAACGTACCGGGAAAGACGACAAAACCAGCCAGGAACATCCAGTTAGATAAGGCCGCAATTGCGCACTTAATAACGGGGGCTTCATGAGCTTCTAAAACCATATCATTATATGATACTTTTTGTTGTCCCTGGCGTTGTTTCTGTGAAGGCGTAGGTGCTGTGTTAAGTTGGTTCATGTTTGCGGTAAATAGATTTATTTCCCATCTTCCACAGATCTGAGGAAGTAAGCTACTTATAGAGTATCACGACACCGTACTGTAAGACTGTAATTATGTAACCGTTTCTTACTACATAATCGAGAACCAGAAACGGTTTCAAGTTTCAAGTTCTTGTTTAGTAGTATCTAGCTACCTAATTCAGTCGCTTAGTTCAATTATGTCTTTCGGTGAGTCTTCATCTGAGCTACTACATTCAGGCTCAGTATCCCGTTTCCGCTTTTGCAGTGCTGTGGCAGTCTGAAGCTCGCCGCTTATCCACGCTGAATACAAGAGTCTTACAGCTTCAGCTCTTATTCCTCTCTTATCATATTCTTCCAGGACAGAGCGGCCCAACATCCGACGCCTTGCATAACGGATGACTAGTGGACCACAGTTATCCCCATCTGTTTGGGGAGTTGTTTTCTCCTCTTATCAGCAATGTACTTGATTATTATATTAAGGATACTTACACCCTTAGTATATATATAAGTAGGGAATGCCTTCTCGCATGCATCCTAGTGGATAATTAGTATAATAGCTAATATATTAAGATAGGACTCTACCTTTATATTTCTTTCTGACCCATTATAATGAGTTATAAGGTGTTCCCTATCGTCAATTTCCAAGAGGCTCCAATGAGAGCCTTTATGGTTAAGAGGAAATAAATAGACTAGGTAGTTCTCCTTATCTATCTGTCGGCGCCATTGCCGAACCTTCTTCTGCATCATTTGCAGAGGGTCTTTTAGCTGGTCTGACAGTGCGATATGGAAGCAACCAACTCGGATAAAGGGTAGTCGATCCGCTAAATGCAGGCAAGCCAAAATGATGTCTTGGTTGATCCATTGGCGTTCATTAAGCAACTGTAGCGAGGTTATAGGGAACCTATAGTTTGTACTTTTAACGACAAGTTCGCTACCAGTAGCTGAGGTTTGAATCTCCTGAAGTTGCGTGAAACTAGCAGTGAAAGTTGCTTGAGGAGAAGCCAGCTCTTGCATCTCAAGACCATTGCGAAACGAGTCGGTATTTGTCCTGCCTGTTTGCAAAAGTAGTTTCATTTGGTCCCCTAAAAGCCGCAGGACTATCACCTTCTTTTCGTCATCTAGGATCTTCTCAACTATCACGTCTACCACTGGCTCTGGTGACTTGGCGAGCTTCCTGTTATCAATTAGCTTTTATGCACAATAAGAAACTCACGAAAGCTTGTACCAAGCCTTTTTAAACAGTATACCTATACCCAATGCTTCAACCAACCGTAGCCACTTCCTCCCTCGAGCAAGATGCGTATTTAGCTTCTTGCGTTGCTTCTCCCTTCTCGTTGTATCATTATCGGTGTGTGAGCTGAGGATCCTTGCTGATACCTGTTGAGATGCTTGTTGACTTGTTATCTCGTCCCCAAAAAGCCGCACCTGCGTCGTATGCCATCTAGCAAATGCTACAGCCGTTATTGCATAACAAATCGTTCCTTTCTTTCTGTCTTTTCGCCCCGATTCCAGTAAAGATAACCACTCTGCACCATCAGTCCAGCGGGCTTCTTCTTGTGGTTCATCACCAAGAACGGTATCACCGTCAATAAGGGCCGAAAGAATTTGATATGTACTTTCGGAGTCCTCTGCTGAGCTGAAGTGTGATATCTCATCTTGACTTTCCTGGATGAAGTCCTCAATACTCTGAGCAATGACATAGGGATCCTGTGGTGAGATATTAGATCCTGCAGTGCATGTTTCGTTATGATCCCTCTGGTCGCTTGATTCTTTGATGTTTGGAGGTGATAACATGCTTGTTGCTAACTCTGGTTCGGGATCAGGAGTGGCTAGCTGAGGCGTAACTCGACGTCCTCGGTGGAGTCTGGCTTTCTTAGTCCTGAGTTTTTCATTGACAGCGCTATGTTGTTCTGAAGGCGGTCCAGGAAGTTTGCTTTGACTATTTGGCCTGATGTTATGCCTTCTGTTGCAGGCATTTAAGAGACCTTGCGCGAATGAGTGGATAAGATGCCTGTCAGTAAGAGGTCGCTGGAGTAAAGGTGCCAGTAGTTGGCTTTCGTCCAGAGATCCATTGTTTTGAATCTCCAATATTGCGTCGAACACAAAATTGACCTGTTGGAAAGACATTGGGGCGTAATTAGAGGGTTTATAGGGGACAGGAGGAGAATAGAAGGAAGAGAGAAGCCGAGGTGGGAGGAGTACTTACAGGCTAATTTAAGCGCCGACTTCCCAGGAAGTCACACTCTTGTAAACTATTTTTATCTATTCTTTTCTTTATGTAACTACAGACAGAGAAGGATGCACTTTTAAATAGTAATAGATTAAGTTCAGCAAACTACATAACTGTCTCTAATGTTTCATACTGAGATGTTTTGCAAATCGATTGCATTGGATAAAGTCCCTTGTTTCAAAGCATAATGGGCATTCAAACCTTCCTTGAGAGTTTCTAAAGTCGATCGGAAGTGGCTTGACCCCCTGTACCCTAAGCGCTTTGCGCAGCCTGTCGAGAATGCGCGGCGAGAGCTCCTCCGGCCACACAAAGAGCCCCAACTGTGCACCGAGGGCAAAGTCTCTCAAGGTGTTCAGTGGCGGTAAGATGGTGGCTTTCGGTGGATGTTTACCGACAACGAATCCCGTCAGGCGACAGGAATCTGGCAGGTTCAACGTGCTTGGCATCTCCTGTTGGCAAGAATGGCTGGGGTTTGTTGGGAGCGGCACTGGCAGTTTGCGATGCGCTGGCACTTGCGGTTTGCGATGCACTGGCACTTGCGGTTTCTTTAAATACCCTTGCATGAGAGAACGGCCATAAGATTGAGCTGACCAAGAACTCTGTCCCATTGAGAAACGGGATTTATCTGGTCCCATGAGGTAGACATTTGGTGCTGCCAGCGGAGCTCCTGGGCAGAAGCTCGAACCGTCATAAGATCTGAGAACTTTACTGCTCTCAACTACAATGTCAAGCGTTAGTATTATACCTTGCAAGAGACGTTGGAGACTTACCCAATGGAGTGTCAGGATCTCCTAGTCTTGCCCTGAATGTTTGACAGAGTGTTCGTCTCTCCAAGTAGGCCCTAACAGCCCGATAGAATGGAACATCGGATGGTCGTAGACTTTGTTCGTCTAGCACTCGTAGGTCCCCAGCCGAGACCCAGCCCGCAGCCTCATTCTCTGGGAATCTGCGACCAGTAAAATATATAACCGGATATTTTCGTGCATGCGACGATGGTTCACCGTCCCCATATCCATCACGCCACTCAAGCCTCCTAGAGTTCACATTAAAAACAACGCAATTCGGTACATTCTTTGATAAGCCTAATGTTTCCATAGTACCTAAGATGCCGATGCTGCCGGGGTCTGTAAGCGGGAGGATTACCGCGGCAAGACGCCGTTGAGATTGCTCATGGTAGGCGCAGTAAACCTCCCCTGGCTTGGGCCGAAGAGCATCTACGGAGCCATTGGTATTTGTAGAATAACACATCTCGGGCGTTGTACTGCAAGACACGGTGTCAGATGGCTCGCTGGGCTCTATCTGTTCGCAATGGCGCTTTCGCTCCGCATGAGGGGATGGTGAACGTGTTCTCTTCTTTGCCAATGGTCAATCAAGAGTTGAAGGCTGGTATAAGGAACAACTTACTCTTTGTATGCATATGGTCTTATCCTCTCTAATGGCCTTCCCCTCCTCTTGAAGGTCACTTAACCAGCCATTATGCCTAGCAAGCAAGAGCCGTAGTTCCTGCAAGTCAGTTTTGTCATGTGAGGCAACGACAGTGAACCAAGCTTCACTAATTTTTCTGGCCAACGCCAGTGCCTTCGATCTGAGAGACTCGGCATCAGGTGCACTTGAAGCCATGGCTGGATGAATAAGTTGAAGAAATAATGATATGGTGATGAAAAAAACTATTGTTGTGTTTGTCTATCTGTCAGGCTCGAGGGGCTGCGGTATGCCTGCTTTATACCTGAATGTAGGCCTGCAAACACCATGGTCCAAATTTGGGCCCATAGCTACCTGTACTCAGTTGTGCCAAGATAAGCACATGATGCATGGTACATGCAAGAAAGCTGTTGGTTGTAGAAGGAGGGTAAGAAGGTTTATTAGTGTGATATACCCATGTCTCCATCCTTGTCTCCAACACTTAGGCCTACCAACAGAACAGTCTGCACAGTGTACATACTGAAGACGAACAAATTTACACAGTAATACAGTCGTCTGATCAGCTTATATATTTCCCCTTGGACGAGTACTTTCTCAATGGTAGTCTTTCTGATAATTATATGTACATGACTAAAAAACAAGTGTGGATTTGTTGAACAGCTATTAGGTCTCCTTGTTCTCCCTTGCCGCCTTCTCTTCTTGCTCTGCCTGATCCTCCTTCTCTTGATCTGCCTGGTCCTGCGAGAATTCCTTCATCTGCGGCCAATATCTCAGTGGCACTGGGTAATTTTTGCTCTGCCTATATGTAAATATATTGCCTTTACATAGTTGGGCTTGTGCTTACAAGACATCCCTCGGTTGGAGGCCAGGAATCCGAAGATTCTGATGAATAGACGTGGTAGCGCCCATTGACTTCCACGACTGTATACACCCTGGCACCAAGTTTGCGGAGTTGGTCGCTCTTGCTGATGAGGGTCTTGCACCTCTTGTGTCGTAAAGTGCGCTGTAATTGCGCAGGTGAAAACTTGCGTTTAGTAATTCTGCAAGTAGAGTCAGGTGATTGGGCTGCTTCTGGACGTGTCATGATTCTTGTTCTGCATTAGCTTGTCAAAACTTTGAAGTTCTTAGGGCTGTGAAGTGCTTTAATACATCTTTGAAGACAAGACCTCTGATTCTATCTCCTGTTCCCCGTTTCCTGTTTTCTGTTTCCTGTTTCCTGTTCTTAGTCTCCTGTAACCCGTTTCTTACCAGCATATAGACGCCAAAAGATGTGGCTTACGCGGCAATGTGACATTATGCCAAAATTAACAATGGGCGCTTAATGGCCCTACGCTAAGGTCTTTTATATATGTCCAGATATCTAGGTAATAACTTACATACCAAACTGATAACACTCTGTCGAACTCTCTTTGTTAACGATTTGGAGATGATATTCCTCCGGAAAAAGATGCTCTGCGTACCTGTTTACCGCGAGCCCCACGAAATAAGAGAAGCAGCTATAAAGAAACTCGAGTTCTTAAAGAACCTTCCGTCAGTTCCATGGATTAATCCATCTACAATTTTCTTGGATGAGGAAGGCCTTTTCTGTCTCAAAGCAACAAATAAGGGGTTTCTCAAAGTCCACATTCAGCAGAAACTTCTATCTATAGTCAATCTCTTTCACTCGCCAGAATCTATTACTTCAGAAAGACAGCAAAGACTACATTATGCTCGGCGGAGACTGATGATCTCGCTTATGGCACATGCATGGCTCTGGGGCAGACCTAAGGTATTGGATAGCCAGGGCAATCCAGTCGCCTTTCAAGACATAAGAGTGCTTGCACCAGAAGATATCCTGAGGTTTCTTCGAGATACTCGTGTTCATAAAGAGGGCTGTCTCTGTGAAGATATACAAGGCTTCTTAAAGACAGTCCAGGAAGTGTCTTTACCTGAGGATACTTCTAAGTGGAATATGATGGGGTTTACTGCCTGTCTATGGTGGGATAACTTGCATGACTTGGAGGAAGATATATGGTGCTCTTGTCGTATGGGCCCAGGACTGCAATCGAAGACGACAGAGGCAATTGATCTGGCTCGAGAAAGCCTACCGCCTTACCATGAAGCTTACCTTCCGCCTTACCATCAAGTTTGCCCAGTCGAGGGACAAGACAAAGAGGAGAGCAAGAGTGAGATAGCTAGAATGGAGGAGGAAATTAAATAAATGCCTTTGTTTCTACTATTTTAGTTTCTTGAAGTTAAGCTGCATTTATCTACTTGTTGATTCGCTCTTTTTTTAATACTTTTATAAATCTATATATTACTAGTATTTACTTACTTCGAGAATCTTAAAGTAAGTAATTACTAGTAATAGAGATTTACTTTCCTAGTATAATTATAATTTAATTTCTTTACTAATAATATTCTTTTAACTTACTAGTAAGAAATCTCCTATATAGCTTTTACTTTACCAGTAATTTATTTAGTTATTCTTTTTACTAGTAATAAATTTTTTCTTTATTAATAATAAATTTCTTATTATTATTTTAATTTACTAGTAAAAACAAGAGTATTTTAATATGTTTTAAGCTACTTACTAGTAATTATAAGAAATACACAAAGAGTTTTGCCTGCCCACATTTGGTGTCGTTCCGTGTCCGTGATCAGTCCACCTCAGGACTCACCCACTTAAGTCTAGGCTTAAGATCTTTACTGTGTTATGTTGGCTTCGATTGAGGCATAAGACAAGAGTGTGTAATATAATAGCTGTCAACTTAAAGTAGTACGAGATAACTAGCAAAATAACTACCAAAGCATACTAAAGCAAAGCAAAAGGAAAGCTACCAGAGCCTAATAAGAGACCACAGAGAATAAATCACCCATACCAGCTTCTTGGCTCTATTTCCAACTCGGCTTTGCCTTTTCCCGTAGGAATCGACGATCCACATTTCTGCAAATGGCTATGCAGCATCGCAAGGCCAGATCTTCCCCATTTATTGCAACAGACTGTCTTTGCGAATATTTTAAACTCGTTTTCTTTCCAGTGTGAAACTCCAAAGCCAGAAATACGCGTGTCATCCCCCCATGGCAATAGAATAACCCCATTTAATTCAAAATCCTTCATGCTACAATTTTTGAGGTCTTGCATATCACCAACTGGAATTGTCCGGTTTGACCCTCGTAAAGAGTAATTCTCGAGAACATTGCGATACTCGCTACTCGAGCCATCGATGGTTGGAAACCTTTCTAGCTTCGAGTAGCGGGGATTAAGGCTGGGAATAGCACAGACCAACCACTTCCTGCGATGAGGATGTCGCCCAACAATATCAGCTTCCACTGGTTGTTGAGTTTCGGGATCGGCAATTACACAACGATCAGCACTTGGGTCTTCTGCAGTACCAACAAACGGGTCCCTGAAGCTCCGTCGTGCAGCGGCATCATACGACATAGCTCGGTCCATGGCATCTGGCTGCTTTGTGGGGTCTGGCTGCGGCTTTCGCAATCCTTCCAAGATGCTCAGCGCTTCTTGTCTTCTTAGCTTGATTAAATGCGTGTCGGTGCCAAAGTCCATGTCCTCGATTCGCGGTAATTTTTCTTGTTGAATAAACTCCTGAATCTTGGGTTTGGCATTCTTTTTGTACACCGTCATCATCCGTTCGGCATAAAACAGTAGCTCGAAAATATCGCCCTTGGGATGTTGCTCTCTGAATTCAAAGCAAAATTCAATTGTAAAGTCCGCTAAAAGGTCCTTGCCTAGAGCGCCTATAATTGGCAAATGCTGTGGAGCATGCTCTGTCAGGAACTTGAGTTCTGGTGGAGTGTAAAATTGACTGGCTGCATTGACTCTAAGATCCCGTATCTTTTGCATTGACGCATCATGCTTCTTCTTCATGTCAACGGGGAGTTGGATTGTTGGATCTTGAATATATTTTATCATTTGATCCTTCATCTGTTCGTCTGTCTCGTTTTTAAGTGCCTGATACTCCATGTATACCAGGAAGTCAATAAGATTCCTATCAGGATGTCGCCCTTTGAATTGACGGCAGCTTTCGTAGATTTCGTTGGATAATACATTCGAATCCGTACACATTTGGCCTAGCTCTGGTAAAGCTTCGCTCAGAGTATCCAGAAATGCCATTTCAATCTTATTAGGTTCAACTAGAGTAACTTGAGGTGGTGGTGGTGGTGCTGGTGGTGCTTCTGCTGTTGGTGGTGCTGGTGGTGGTGCTGGTGGTGCTTCTGCTGTTGGTGGTGCTGGTGGTGCTGGTGGTGGTGGTGCTGCTGCTGCTGCTGCTGCTGCTGCTGCTGCTGTGGCTTCTTCTTTCTCTTTCTGTAGCCTCTGTATTATAAGGTGTAACTCTTCCAGGTTGACCGGGGATTCTGTAGGCTTCTGGACATTTAACACAATATCTGGTTTTCCTTCAGGCCCTGGAGTTCCTTCCCTAGACCTATCTGGGGTTTGAAGTTGCTGTGTAGATGCCATTGTCGTTATAAAATGGAAGAGTTTCTTTGAATATAATAGTGTTGTGGTATTATCAGTTAATCGGTATTATTGCTGCTGATCTGGAAATAATGGGGGCTTCCCTGGTACATTTATATAGCCGAGAAATGGACACCAACAGGAACTCGCACCTGCAGCCTGTTAACAGAATAACGCAGAATCAGTAGACATTTACGGGAAACAACATACTGTATACATATTTACATGTAAATGCAATACAAACATCTATTTAAAACTTGCATCTGGGTTTCTTGCATTCAAGTCAGCAGTGCCCCAAGTTATCATCCATCATGTTCCAACAGCAACCTGCGCCAGCGCTACAGCGCACACCAGCCGCCAAACGACCACCAACCCCAGATCCATTTGTTGAACCTCTTTATATAAAATACGAATTTGACTCGGCAACAAGAGGTTACATGACCAGAAGAATGGATCTTTGCACGAAACGCACAGCATCACCACAAGCTCAATCACGCGTGCATTTAATGCGTCTTATACACAAAAACCAGAGAGCTGCATCCATTCATCGCCTGAAGGCAGCTCAAACAGTCAAAAGCCCCCAGACCACAATTGCGCAAACCCTGAGCAATTCAACAGCAAGCAAGATACGGCAAGAACATCTGGGTCTTCCAGAAGCCATAAAGGGCCTGCAGATAAACAAATAGGCTAGAAATATAAGGATGTGTTACTTAAAGAATTTGGATAAATTACACTTAGGCTGCTAATAACCCCTACTATTAATACAAATATAAGACCAGATTAGTCCAGCTATCTAGTCATCGAACCAGGTCGATAAGCTCCTCTCCCTCTTTCGTCGCTGTTCTTCTGCATCATCCGGTGAAACCTCTCTGGCACGCTTTTTGGTTGCTGGTTGGATTTCTTGGCGTTGCTGACTCTTCTGGCCCGTTGGAGGACTGGCGTTGGAGCCACAACTGGCCTTGCTGATTTCAAGGTCGGCCCAGGTTGGCTTCAAAGGTGAAGAGGACTCGCTTATCGACGGGCAAGTCAAGCGCAGGGATCCAAAAAAAACAGCGGGTGGCTCTGTTTCTGCATTGGGCTCCTCTGGGAGAGGAGCAACGTTGTGCCAGGAAGGGAGAAGGGTGGGATCTGTCCTGTAGCGGAGGACTGTGCCGTCTTTGACGTCCTCAATGTAGAGAGCTACTTGCACGCCCAGATTTGTTAGGTCTTTGCACTTTCGCATAAGCCCTTCTGTACGGAGCATGAAGCTTCGTTTTGGGTCTTGAGGCTCTTTCCAGGGCTTAGGCATAATGTAATGACATGAAGGGATGGTTTAATGATTGTTATTAGCTTTGTGGGAAAATGAGTTGGGAAACATGAATACGGCCGAAGGAGACAGCGGGGTGCAGGAGATTTATGTCGCAGGATGAAGCAGACAGGACACTGAATCCAGAACACTGACAAGCGCACTGAAAGCAGTTTTTTGCTGCCCCTGAAAGATGCTATTTTGGTTGCTCTAAGCCGCGCGCCTACGTCTGTTCAGGTACATAAGCGCTATGATGTACCCGTGTTTGCCCTTGGAGGGGACACCCTACCTAAGGTACCTTGCCGCCATGGATTTTTCCCGAATTTACCTGTATGCACTCTGCGGGGCAATCGGATTACTTGTACTCTTTATCGTATGTCGCTTCTTTTATCCCCTTATCGAACCATCTATCCGCGTCAGAGTTACGCAATTTAAGTATTCTAGGATGAAACTCAGCGGTACTGGTTTTGCAGTCACCGGCTTGCAGATCTCGTCGCTCATACTCTACCTTGCGGCAAATGGTTTCCTCCTTGGCGTCGGCATCAGTGACTTGGCAGAGTTGGAGCAGCGGGCGGCGGCAATTGCATCAGCGAACCTTATGCTTGTCTTTCTCGGTGGCAGAACAAATGCCTTGGCAGATTTTGCCCAGATCCCACTTTCCACCTACTACTTTGGTCACCGTTGGATTGGGGTAGTTGCAACCTGTGAAGCTCTATTGCATTCGGCATTAGCCTTGTCTCGTCGTCAGAAATTCGACGCTTTGACCAAATCAGGATATGTAGTGAGTCTCCTCGCCTCCTGTTCTTCGATATCTAACCCGTCCCTCAGGCAATTGGTGGTCTCGTAGTTGTCATTTTCTCTGCCGCCTGTTTTAGAAGACAATTTGGACGATTTTTCGGTCTATTCCATTTGCTATTCTCCATGGGAGCACTTGGTGGTCTCGTCTGGCATGTTTGCCTCCAGCGAGAACCATCAGCCAGAATCCCGATATTTGTATCGTGTGGGCTATTGGGATGCTCCCACCTCTATAGATGGGCATGGATGTTTATCCTTGGCCACACAGCAGGGAGCGTGAAGAATCTCTGGGATGATGGCAATATTATGCGACTCCAACTCGGAACTGACAAACCTGTCTCTGTCTTTCCTGGCTGCTACTTTTATTTATTCTTCACTGGCCCCCTTCCTTTTTATGATCTTTTTCATGGCTATGCCATGATGCCAGTGTGGAGCAACCCAGACCAGTATGTAACAGGCCAGGCCTCCGATCTCACGTTCTTAATCTCTCGCACCAGAGGACACCATCGTCGATCGCTAGGTTCGATCTTTCCTGACAGCCGGCTTCGGCTTGATGGCCCTTACGGCAAAGACTTGAAGCTCCACACTTTTGAGACCGTTGTCCTCACTGCAAAGGGTTTAGGCATTTCGGGCATCCTTCCTTTTGCACTTCATCTGGCTGCTCGAAAGCGACATGACAATGGGTTGCGCGATAAGTCTGCGAGGTTGCGTGACTCGAGTGAGCCTGTCTTTGGTGATCTAAGTCGGCACGTAGATTTGATCTGGTGGTTGGAGCACGACGATCAAGATAGGTGGGTTCATGATCAGCTTCGATCTCTTCAGGAGGTCGACAACAAGGCACGTTTGACCCGCTCGTTGAGTCAATTGATTGCTAATAGCCAGAAGTTCCTGGTCGTCTGGTGCATTTATCCTGTAAAAAGGAATCCGGAGCGCAAGCTCCCATTTACAAGTAACGAATATTGGTCAAGAAAATACAACTTTGGCTTTGACGAGTTCTCAAGGGAGCTTCGACAAGAAGCTCGATACCCAGGCCGAACGGTTGTTGTTGGTAAGCAGCAGAGTCTGGTGGTTCTATGCTGCACAACTAACATGTAATAGCCTCTGGGGATGAGAAATTCGTCAACATGATGCGCGACATGGTCGTACAAAATACAACATCGAAACGTCTCATTGAATTCGCAGATGTAGAATATCATACACAGCCCGGGGGTTTTAAATCGTCATTCTATAATCTACCAGACTCACAGGCTGCCCTTGTTAACTCAAATACGCCCTCGGGTTCACAGTCAACGCCAATTGAAATGACTGAGATGGATATTTCTGACCAACATGCCAGTAAGGTTAAAGAATTTGTCTAGCTAGAAATTGAATTATACCCTTACGTTTTTCTTAATTTTTATACATTGAATAACACTTGTAGTATAGCTTTCAGGCCTTATTATAGTGGGCAGTTCCAATGTGGCAGGTCAGCAAAATATACTAACTTAGCAGGCTGCATCCAGTAAGTTTAGTTGAGTAAGCCCTATCGATATCTCGGCCACATAGATTGAGGCAGTACACTTAATTCAATTTAAGCTCTAAATCCAACTGTTTTGACTTTCCCCCGATGGCATAAACCTGCCTATGGTGTTGCTTACTATCTCAACCTCCTCTCTTAAACCCTGGCTTCCGATGCCTATATCGTTGACAAACTGGTGATCCCTTCTGCCAAATGCACAATCAAGCCCCTGCTCTTCAACAAGTCTCTCCACCTTGTAAGGGCAATTACTAATATTGTGTTCCCCCATCAAATTATCATCTAGTCTCACATCTACTACTGTATCCATCGCAGACACTTGTACCTCGAAGA
Organism: Fusarium sp. Barmshour; assembly: GCA_020976545.1. Taxonomy (NCBI): domain Eukaryota; kingdom Fungi; phylum Ascomycota; class Sordariomycetes; order Hypocreales; family Nectriaceae; genus Fusarium; species Fusarium sp. Barmshour. Next base: position 23,120 of record JAAIJJ010001273.1, read on the forward strand.
GTTTCGAGAAAGGGTCCCCGCTACGGCAACGGGCTAGAATTGTTGGTGTCACAAGGATATCTGTATTCCATGTGGCTTCTGCCCCACGATACCGTACGCGGGTGCCTCTCTGGAACATGCCTCTGACAAGACTTACCATTTCTGGGCTGTGGGGTAAACGGCACAGAAGTCGTACTAAGGCTGCTTCTGGAGGCGAATATAATGCTGGGCTGCATATTAACTCAATGTAGAACAAACAAGAAACCATTCGCTGGGTGACCGATTTAAGAGACAAATCGTTGTAAGGCCCGCCCATATAGCGCACTGTAAAATCAGGCTCACGGTGGCGCAGATTCATGCGCAACCTTACCCTGAATTAGCTCGATTACACTCAAGGGAATTGTCCTCTTACTCTGCACGTCGTTCCGCGGAGTGATGGCCCTCGAAAATGAAAACCAGATGTGTGCCTTTACAGTTTGCTGTTCTCCCCATTTTCCAGGTGAGATTTTTGCCAAAGGAGACTAGAGATTGTTTCCTATCGACTTCTGGATCGCCAACATTCTTCAAGTGATACTGGCAATCAGACAAGTTCCACCCTTCTAAGAAGACGGTCTGGACAAAGAAAAGCCCTGGATAGGTTAGGACGCGATTCGAGAGGGGATGGGAGACATACCGATTCCAGAGCCAATTACGAGATCGAAATGTTCCTGTAATGGCACTGGTAACCCAATGGCGGATTGCACCTCTTTGAGGAATTTGAGCATTTCCCATTTATACTTAGACGCTCCCCCAAGCTCAAGAACACGATTTCCACTCGTTGGCGGCTGAAGCAATATTTGCCTTCTATGATGCTTTCCGCATAAGGGACAGCTCAATACTTGAATACTTGGTGAATCGGGCGACTCACGACTGCCGCATATCATCACGCAAGCATCACAGAGCCGGTGGTGGCAGTCAAGTGTTGTCGACGGTGGTCTAACGAGGCAAACGAAACAAAGATTACCTTCGGCATAGTCGCGCCAAGTAGCCTGGTATTTGCTGAGCAGGCGTAGGTGAGCATGGGCTGAAGAAGCTCCCTGTCTTTCTAGGGAGAACTGGGTGAACTTCTGGCAAACTTGATCTGATAATCCGTCTTCATTTAATAGGCTCTCTGCTTGAGACACCGCGGCTCGGTAGGTTTTCCCAAAGGTCGTCTGTGGAGCAAAAACTGGAGAGGTTAGCGGGCATCAGCGGGGGCAGGCACTAACTCACAGTGCATGCCAGGAGGATGTGCATCGAGGTCGAGGGCCGATGCGATAACAGCCACGTGATCTATCTCGGCGTCTTTTGTAATTGAAAGAAAGTGAATCAACTTCTCCGTCAATTGAGTGGGTGGTGGATTACGGAAGCGCACCGCCTGTACAAAATCAATCTGTTGCCCGCTGGATTGGCTGTACTGTAGGATGGCAATTTGCAGGAGGCGCTTGAGATGGTTGCTGCTAAATCCGTACCCTGCCACATCCCGAGCCGCAAACGACTCTTCTGTCTGAGATAGAAATTCCGAGGCAGCTTTCCATGTCGGTATTAACTGCACGCTCTCAAAAGCCATTTCACCTTGTAAGTATATGGGGGAGGTTATCCCAGTTCGAGAGTTGGCTTGGGTCCCTGAGACGGTACACATGATCCTTGACCGCAGGCGACTCTCAAATGACTCCATCTCGGTTCGGTTGCGCCAATGGTACAGGACGAGGATTCGTGGTGGCGCTGAAATAGTTGATAATCTTGCACGGCGAGCCCATGATGCCAAAATCTCGATTACAGGGCCGACACCGCCCAGGTCATCGATGAACAGCAACACGGTCGAAGCAAAAGGATATAAAAGTTGCCAATACATATCAAAGGCATACTGGGCAATTTTGTGTGACGGGCTGTGACGATATAGATTGGCTTGGAGAGAATGCATAACCTTTTCTCCACGAGAGTGATACTGTTGTACAGCATCAAGACGATTGTGGTTGTGCAGCTCACAGTCCAAAATAAGTGTAGCAAGCTGCACTGGTCGTAAAAGAACGCCTGGATTGCCATCGACCGCGTCGTTAAGATTAATTCGCCGGTAAAACCGTCTTTTTTCTGTTCCTCCGATCGAAAGGACAACCCTGGGTTGAAACGCTTGACAGTCAAAGACTGAATAGGCTGGGCGGTGTTCAACAAGTGTGGGACAGAATTCCTCTCGTCCGCTAAACCGCACGTCAATCCAGTTACAGGCTGCCATCCTGAGTTGCTCCTGAAGAAATTGATTTGAGAAGTAGTGGTCCCTTTCGTGGATATATACGTATTTTCGCGCTTTCCAGTTCATGTTTTTTGTATGCATTGGACGAAAACGAGAAACGGCGTCTCTGCCACCCACCCTCGGTACTCTTTAGCCTAGCGCACCACTCCTGAGTCTCCTAATTTTAGCACTGTTGAGTCGTCATGGAATAAAAGGTGACATTGTACGCCTCTATCATAATGAAATAACCGCCTTGTCTATAACGCCGACAAATAAACTATGGAACTCGTTGGCATTATCCGCTGCCCAGTCCACTTGCTACTCCCATATGGGGAGGGCAGACAAATCGACCCGGACGCTGTCAGAAGATTGGCTAAATGTTTTGATAAGACAGAATGCAGGCGTCAGGAGGATGAGAACTTTGTCCGGGGAATTGTGACGTACGACGACCTGAAACTCATTATTTCGGCGCTCAATACATCTGAGAGCGCCCTGAAGCATACAATCCTCCAGAAGCAATACCCCCTGTTATCCGATCGTCCCATAGCTTGTCTTGATGGCCGGCACAGGATCCGTGCGGCCATACGCCACGAGCCTCTGTCTTGGTGGGTGGTGAAACTGCTGTGCGTCCAGGGTAGCTGGGTTGATTTTCCCCGTAAAATTGCACTGGTCAGCGTCGACCACCAGGCCATCCAGGACAAGATCGAAGCCACATCAAGAGAGGCTCCTTATTCTGATGCAGAAATTTACCGGTTACTCCGAAAATACAAGAAGCAGAACGACAAGCTTAGATTCAAAGAGCGTCTCAACCGACTTTCGGCACCAAAGCAGATAAGCGTGAAGGGCTTTTTGAAGCGGGAACTGCTGGTCGAAGGATTGGATGCTCTTTTGAAGTTTCCTGGTGTAGTGGCAGGTCTGCAGTTCGGCAACATTCACAAGCACCTGGCCCTTCACATCGACGAAAACATCTCCCGGTTTCTACAGCACATCCTTCAGGTTTGGGATTTCATTACTAGTAACGACCCCCGCATTAATTCAGCTGTTGATATACAGACTGTCCGCTGTTTGCAATTCCGGGCGCCAATCACCAGCTATTCCGACAGAATTGCGATTCATCGCATGTTTAATGAAGGGCTATTATTTGAAGGCTTGAAAGACCTTGATCTTCGCGAGCAGGTCCGCAAACGTGTATTATCAGTCCAGGTTATTATCCCGAGCATGGAGACATTTCATGAAAACATGAAGTATATATCGATTGGAGCCAAGATCCTGAGAAAGCATCTGATGGAGACTCCTATACCCGTTCCAGGCAAGCCCAGACAGCCTAAGTTGACTATATTTGAGAGCCTGGCGACTTGCTGGTCAGCTGAGATACGAAGCATCGAGGTCAAGGACGGCGAGATGTCGACAAGCCCTGAAGCCCCAACTGCCTGGTTTGCGTACGAGAGCGTATTCCTGGCTGCCTTAAGAGAGTTTGCGCGTCTTTCCTCTGAGCATCCGCGTCAGGACGTACGGGGGGAAACTATGCCTGCATTTGCAGAAGCATCTCGCATTGGTTCCTTGGGGCAACTTGCTCATCAACTTGGCTTTGATAATTCCAAGATTCAAGAGATATTGGCAAGGCCGTATGGACATCCTACTATCGGCAGTTATGAATGCAGGGATGGCCGGCCCGCTGACTGGAGAGCTGGAATACCCTTTACAAAGAGCTACTCTCAACTACGAGTACATGCATTCATCCCAATGCTAGACAGTCCTGTATCAAAAGGTGATGATGTAAGCCCACTTTTTGTCATTCGAGATACCTTCAATGCCTTCTTCAGAGGAAGCATGAGCATTGCGTATGGAGGCTTCATAGAGCCTCTATCTCTCGACTTTTGGAATTCGAATCAACCATCACGTGAGAACTATGTGTCTCCAGTTGAGTCTCAAGACATTTCAATGAGTGACTTGGATGAAGATATCATCATGGGAGAGAACGAAACAGCCAACGGCCGGACGCGAAAGCACAAACGCTCATCCACATTCAACGTCTTGAGACCTAAGTCTTGCCGAATTGAGAAGAAACAAAAGGAACCCCAAGCAGATAAAACAATCACCAGAACAACCAGTCGCTCTCCGCCTCGGATACCAGAGGTACAGGATGCAGAGCATGAACCAGTATTGGATGCAATGGACTCGGCTGCCCCGGGAGGTAATTTGCCTCATGTCAGTGAAGAATCTGGACAGACCATTATGAGACAAGATCACCGCGATCCTCTGTTGCTGAACGAGGAAAGATCACAAGATCAACCCTTGACAAATGCGAAGATAACGAGAGATGCAGTGAGCCAGATGGCACCTCTGGTAGAGCCTTCCGGCAGCAGTCAGACTATTATGCGGCAAGATTATCGTGATCCCCTGCCTGCCGATAATTTAGAAAGAACGAATGCTCAAGAAGGGATCTCAGAGGCAAAACCAAGTGAAACCTCACCACAAGAGATGACACAATTCGAGTCTGAGGAGGATCTATTTGACCTATCTAACAACAGTGACGCAGACCCTGAGGAGACGGTAGAGATCGCGGATCAAGACGGCCTACCACCTACGGAAGATGCGAGAGAAGATCAGACAGGGACAATAGAGAGGCAAGATCAACGGAGCCCCCCACCGATGCAAGACATGGGAGAGGAGCCTGCAACGCAACAAATCATATGGCAGTCAGAAGCGACAGAGAGGCAAGATCAACCGAGCCTTCCAGATACAGAAACAGAGTACGTGATCGAAGAGCAGGTAGAGACAATAGAGAGACGGGATCAACGGAACCCCCTCCCCATGCAAGACATGGGAGAGGAGCCTGTAGCGCAGCAAATAGCGCAGCCAGAAGCGAACAAGGGGCAAGATCACCAGAGCCTTCCACCTAGACAAGAACCAACAGAGGAGTACACAAGCCAACAAGAACGGCAAGTAGATCAGACAGAGACAATAGAGAGGCAGGATCAACGGACTCCCCCGCCGATGCAACATATAGGAGAGGAGCCTGTAACGCAGCAAATCATACGACAGGGTCCCTCACCTACACAAGACGCAACTTTGGAGAAAGCAAGGGAGGAGTCCACGAGTAAACAGGAATTGTCGCAAATAACGGGGCATCCGGAGGCGATAGCGAGGCGAGAGCAGCGGACCCCTATGCAAGATAATGCAGGAGAGGAGTATGGACAGGGCCCCTCGCCTACACAAGAGGCAACAACGCAAGACGCAAGAATTCATATAAATGAGCCAGAAAGTACTGCTGTATCGGCCAGACCGGCGCAGCAAATCATAGGGCAGCTCGAGACGATTCCTCCGCGTACCCTGCCGCACGGGCCCAACACACATGAGGGAGAGTTGGTGCCATCTTCAGTCAGGAAACAAGCAGAAGCCCCGCAAATTACTCTGGCACCTGGAAAGAAGCGAGAAAGGGAAATTGACACCGAGGCAGAAATGGAAATTAACACCAAGACCGACCAGTCTTTATTCCCAATTCTTGAGAGGGAACGGGAATTCCAGCGTCTTCAACGAGTACGGCAAGACGAGCGTCGTGGAGAAGAAACTAGCATAAGGATCCGGCCGGTCCGCCGGTTGCAACCACAGCGTCCAGAAAAGAAGGCTCGGTTACGCTAGTAGGATAAAATGCGTAAATCTTGCTAAATTAGTAGTTACTGTTGTCTTATGATTACATTTATCTCCATAAAAATAGGCAGATAGCTGCAATTGATTGGTTACCGATTGTCTGGTAACTTTATAGCGCCTGGTCTTAGCTCAGGTGGTTCACACCACCCACCCTTTCGAGGCTCGACGTATCGCTGACGATTTTTCCCTCAGCTGCATGTGAATTGTGAGAACTTTTATCACATTGAGTCCATTCCACTTATCCTTACCATGACCAGATGGCCTTCAAGTATATGGTGATGCTAGACGTAATAGGAATTAATACGCGAGGTTTAAATGGAAATCCGATAAGTCAATTTAAAGTGGTTCGATACGGGTGGGTCTAGCCTTATGGGCCTGCCATGTGGACTAGCTTTAATTGAGTACATGCATCCTTCCTGCCTCACATGATCGCCACCTCAGCCTTGCACCCACTACGTTCCTCCGTGTCTATCATCTCGCTTTCCAACTGGCTCGCAAAACAAGTAAAGAACTTATCCATGCCCTTTTTGATCGTCTCAATTGAGCTGCGCACTTCTTCTTCATGCGCTGTTCGCTGCGATTCCATCTTGTCTTCTAGATGTACGAGGCTTGTCTTCAGATCCACTACAAGACCGCTAATAAGCTCAAGCTCACGCTCCAGGCGATCAAGTCGACCAACGATCTGGCTTTTCATTTCAGAACTGTTTATATAATCAGTGATGCAAATGCTTTTCTTTCCGAATAGGCTCACCTCTGACTATTGTTCTCCATATGCTCTGCTCGCAGGACAAGATTCAGTGTACATGGCTGAGGTGAACCACCTGCTCCTGAGGATCCCATGGACAGCGACGATGCGCCAGGGTGAGTCAAAGGAGGGGTGTTGTAACCATTGTGCTCTGGCAATGGGCGGAAGTGGAGTTGGTTCTGCACAGGAAGAGGAGCGGGGTTCATGGTTTGGTTCCAGGAGTCCACGAAAGCCTGCGTCTCGGCAAAGCTCAAGTGAGGGCTTCCGGAGAATCCTTGGTCCATTTTAAAGTGGCTCGGGAGGGAAGTGATTAGTTTTGAGGGGGGTAGATGACTGATTTTGAAATGCGAGAAACGTCTTGGTTTATATGCTTGAGCAGCGGCATGTATGGTGCATGGTGCATGGTGTATGCTGTATTTATGGACGGGTGGTGGGAGGGATTTGCAGTAAGCAACAACTTGATTTGAGAAAGCCAAGTAAGCGCCGCCTGGATTCTGTGCATCGTTTTAGGTTCCTGGTTTTTGTTCTCTGAAAACATACCACTGTTTTGCTTATTTGTATTGTAGTTGTGGTATATAAGAGCTTTAGCCAGATACTCCAATGCCTCAGAAACATCCACTAATATCTTTCGAAAATGAAATGCCTTATCTTTCTCGGTCAGGTGAGCTTGCTAATGCATTCAATCATTGCTATGGCAAACTTTCCCTCTGCGTGTCTCTATAATCCTGTTGAATTAGAGGCAGGAATCTCCCTAGTAACTATGAAGTAAATCCATGCCCCATTCGGTCTTGCGCATAAAATCTAACTCTGCAGGATAACGAGCCCGCATGTGGCACCGTGCACTGCATCTCTCTATTTTGAGAACCCAGACTTTCTCCCCATCACATATGACTTCAAACCAATCGCATGTTCTGGCCCAGAACTAGTCAGCTTTCCAGTACCACTCAATGCACCAAATGGGGAATCATATGTCTCTTGGTAAGACACAGCCATCCTCAGAAAGAAACAGGGTCTAATCCTTCGTATAGGCAGTGTGCAGGTGAATCACCAACATGCATTCGTACACTCATTACTGGTGGCCAGTCGGATGTTGACCTTGATATTGGTCCACTGAATTTTGTTTGCGAAGAAGGTTCGATCGACAACGCCACTTCACAGCTATACCCAAGCGCCGCAAGGTTGGATATGCCTACGTTTATTCTTTCCACAACCGTTGTAACCGAGACGATCACGGCGGCTAGAGACGAGCTAGAAACCCGCAAGGCCCATGTGGTCACATTGACTGATACAGTCGTAGTCGAGAAGACAAACATCCCGTCTTTACTCCCAGCCTTGTCACATCTCTACCCAACCTTTACACCTAGCCCTCTTACTCCAACCACATGCCAAACCTCCACTCCAACCCCATCAAAGATCAGTATTGGGACAGTAGGCACTGGTGGTCTTCCTAAGGCAACAATGGGTAAGCTATCAACCTTGCTATGGATCTATTGTTAACTATCATTGCTCTAGCTCATTCAAAAATGAGTCTCGCAGAGGTGACGAGCGCGGCCAGTCATGCTAGACGCTTTATCCCATCTTTCGCAGCTTCCCTGCTTTTAATGGTATACCTTGGCTATTGAAATGCTGGGTCATTCAGTTATTTAAGTCTAGGTTTATTTATTTTTTTAGAGTATTGGGCAAATATGTTGAATAGTCCTTGAGATTCAATCTAGCTATCTGAGATAAGCTTGCAATCTATTTATTGCCGGAACCCTGGTCCCCTTTTCTCCAAGTAATCATCTGGATCCATAGGCTTCGGGGTGTGAGGGCTAAAGGTAACTTTGCGATAGGCCTGTATATACTTAGAAAGGAAGCAGAGGAGCGATTTCAAGACAATGCTTTACCTTTCTAAGGGATATCATCCTAGTGTCAAGCTCACGTAGCCTCTTTCTCAGCTCGTGGGGAAAGCTTTCAGGAGTGACTTTCATGCCGTTACACTGGACAGAGCTCTTGGGATGGCATTTGAGCTGAGTATGAGGCAACATGGTGAACTGCTACTTTGAAAAGGTTCAGGTTACAGCTTTGTATTCGAGGAAAAGACCGGCTATATAGATATTTCTCATTGGCATGAACCATAAATAGTTACCACCCTGTTCCCACCCTACTCCTTCGGCATATCTTTGTCTTCAGTACTGTCCCACGGTGCTGGAGGGGCGACTGGGGTGTTTGGTGCACAAGGCTCCTTCTCAGATGCAATCGAGACCTCGCACACAATCAGCACGTATTCATACTAATCGTAATAGACTAACCTGATCGTTTACACTGCTCAAAAGTCTCATATTATCGCTGACAAGGTAAGAAATCTCCTCAGTCATTTCAAACGTCCTAGCTTGGATGTTGTTCAGGTGGCCTTCAAGTTGACGAAGGGAATTAAGCATTGCATACAAGCCCTCTTGATAAGACAACATAAGGTCCTCAAAAGCTCCTGCAGATTGGTTATTCATTGTGACTTTTTAGTATGTTGGCAAATTGAGTGAATATCGGAGTGGAAGTTGAGAGGTGAAGCCAAGGTCTTTATGCAAAGATCAAGCGCCAACGACCCACAACACCATCAAGTTTGAGGGTGTCAACGGGAGGCTTCCTACTGGCATATTTGGCGTGACATGGTCCGCTTCGAAGCGCCCGGAAGCTCAACTCCGTAAATCCTTGTAGTCTGGTCGTGCGGTGGGCAAGGCGACAGCGGGTGAACCTACTTAAAGCAAGTTCTGTGGCAAAACAAACCTCATCTCTACAACTGTTACCTTTCCAATCAATCAATGGATTATATGTCGCTTTCTGGGGGTAGTACCCCACTTAGACCTTCTTCCACTTCGAGCGAAAGACAAGGAATGATTGACCCGCGCTGGAAACGACCTCTCGTTGTGTTGTTCCAGCAGGGAGAGCACCCTGAGCTCAACACCCACAAGGCTACTTCGTTCATCGAGGACATTAAAGCAGCCATTGAAGAGATTTCTCTCAAGATTAAAGGGATAGAAGAAAGGCTGGAAGCAATGGAAAAGAGTTTGTTACCAAAGAGCTCTAGCAGAGCTACACACTGACATGAAACAGCCTACACAGCGCCTGAAGCTTAGCGGAATAAGTGTGATTGAGGAAAATGAGAGGCTATATAGGTTGCTTCCCTTACAAAGCCTGGTTTAGTCGCCTGTCTATCATGGCAATTTTGCTCACTTTTAACTTATTAGCTGTGAATCATACAAATTCATCTCCAACTTACCTTCTCCCTCATCAGCCGCAGCCCAGAGTTCTTCCATCCAGTCGTTAAAGTCCATCCACGAGATGCGGTCATGTTCATAAGCAGTTCTCAGGCGCTGTGAAAGGTGTTTAACTTCCTTCAGTGACGTTCTTTCCTCATACATAGCTTTGTACATGCGTAGATACTTCATTAGAAGGGTGAGGTAATTAGAATCCATCGCTGATCAGACTGATTGATCTTCATGCGTTGAGAAGGGGCTTATTAAATACAATACCTGCCATTCAATTTTCAGTATTTTGCAACATAAAAGCGAAACATGAGTATGAATGTGTAATTGGAACGTAATGCAGTTGGCTGCTAACGTCCTACAGGAAGCAGAACTCTGCATATCTAACGACTATATAAGAGACAACAATTATGCGTGGTCTACCCATCATCAATATCAGTACATCTCCTACCGCTTAAATTAAACATGTTGTCTGTTCAGAAGCTTGTTCACCACTGGAAGAAGGGTCAGTTTATCCCTGGAGGAAAACCCCCTCAACCGCTCAACGATGAGATCAAAGAACAACGCCTCTCGGAATTAAACCACAATATAATAATTACCCAGGAAATCACAAAAGGCATTTCTATTCTCAGTGATGCTGTAAAGGCGCTCGAGAAAACGCAAGAATTCAATAGAAACCCGACCTCGTTTATCGGTGATACTCGTGACCTCCTTATGAGCGATGACTATCTATTGGTGGCCGATGTGCTTCGCCTGATATTCCCAGAAGGGATGATTAGCAAGGTGTGGCAACTCAAGCGTGGAAGAGATGAGGATCTTGATACTCAATACAACGATCCCGCACCTGGGAACAGACCAATTCTCATCCCGAAATCAAAGAAACGGAGACTAGATCGCCTGGGAGAACAGGAAGAAACTCGGCAAGAACACAAGATAGGGGGGCTTTTTGGAATACCTGCGTCACAACTCAGGTTTACAAATGGGTCTGAAGCTCAGAAAGAAAATAAAACAGGGGGGCTTTTTGGTATACCTGCATCACAACTAAGGTTTACAAACGGGCCTGAAACTCAAGAGGCGACAGGCCCTCTCTTTGGTGCACTTTCGGGTCCAGAGGCTACAAGATATACCGGCGTCTTTGGAGCTAAAGAGAAGGGTTCTAATACTTCACCAGCTCCACAACATACCGGCATCTTTAGTGCAAAGAGCCCAACTCCAGAGTATACGGGAATCTTTAGTCAACGTATTGGCTTTACATCAGAGAAGCCTACAAGCCCAACAGTCTCTGGAGCTAAAGAGAAGGGTTCTGATACTTCACCAACTCCACGATATACAGGCATCTTTGGTGCCAAGAGTTCTGAGCCTCAGACCGGGGGCATCTTTAGTACAAAGAGTCCAGCTCCAGGGTATACAGGAACCTTTAGCTTTACCCCATCTGGAAATAAAGAGGAGGCTACAATCAATAAGGCCTTGAGCTCGGCAGGAGGCGATGAAGTTAATAAGAGTCTAGCACAGTTACAACTTCTTGGTCAGCAAGAAGAGACAATCACGATCCCTCAAGGTACGAAACGGAAACACGAAATGGAAGAGGAAACAATGAATAAGGTTCGGAATAAAGTTAAAGTTCAGGAACCTTATAACTTAATTACGTTATAAGGATTAGTTTTTCTAGTTATTGTATTTATTTAAGAGTGATATATAGTTAAATAAATTCCTTTTTCTTTCTATAGTTTATAAGTTTATAAGGGAAAATATTAACTTAAAATTAAAATATTAATATATCTAAAGGAAATTAAGTATTTTATATATAAAACTAGCTTTTTAATATATATAATTAATATATTTATATTATACTTTCTATATCCTCTCTTCTCTGTGTCTTGAGTTGTTGAGTATTTAAGAGAGCTAAAAGCATTCTTGTATCAAGTAACATCTGTTGTAACCAAGAAGGTATGCCAAAATCTATAACAACAGATAAGAAAATAAGGAAAGAGCCCCAGCCTAAACTCCACAGCACATTTAGAAAAACTGCCATAGCGCAACATTGTCTAGATAGGCTAGCATATCCACCCCCTTCAAAGTGAAGCGACCAATTCCATGCAATAAAAGATACATGAATTGAGATAACGGTCAATGCTTCAGCAAGGAGGCCAAACGCACAGGAAATAAGTACTGTAAGGCGTGGAGGCAGTTCTTTCTTAATACTATAGTAGGGAAGTAGAGCCCAAAGAACAATAGAGAAGAAAATCGTGTGGAATACGAAGCATAATAATGCCTCTCTGGTTTGGTCCACGTGTTCATCGGAGAGGGCTGGTGCGAGCTGCATGTTGATAAACCATGTAAAGTAAATAGATGCAACTGGAATGCCAAACCAGACAATACTGAAGACAGTCAGCTCCAGCAATAGAAGCGTGCAGCGAGTTGCAAATAGAAGATAATACATAGTTTTGCAAGTAGGTGGAAGATGATTAAGATATGGCTGGTAAAACTTCCCCCGCACGCTTTTTCATACTTTTTGGGACGTCTTGTGTATGCTATTTTTAGACTCTTAGGCGAGGAGGCTTTATGTACCTTAATTGGCGCCAGATCAAGTTACAGGAAACAGAAACGATTTACAGGAAACATATCCAGGAGAGTTAACAGATGGCGAGGTTTAAAAGAAGGCAGGTGGGCCTTTATGCTAGATTCTTCGTTCTGCAGCTTACTTTCAAATCTATTTACCTTCAAAATGTCATCTACTTCGTCTGTTGCCAGTGACTGCTCCGATGACGCATCTGTCGAGCTACCTATTGTCTGTTACGATGGCCATCATGGCATCCGCGGACCTACTGATGACCTGGTTCATGCTGTCCTTGCCGGCGACTGTGCTCGCGCTCGCTACCTTTCCATGCTGGGATTCTCAGTTCCAGCAGCCGATTCATGGGTAGTTTACCAGGCATGCCTTCAGGGAATAAAGATGATGCATTCCCTATCTTTCAGTGCAAGAGCAAATCTCAATCGAGTCATGCCGTGGCAGATGGGTGATCGGAACTTCCATTTCCTACTTCGGACACCGTCAGATCGATTTATGGGAACCAAGATGATTGCCATTGCCTATCTTATTGGACATGGAGCGCATCCTCTCGAGCCGGACCGGCTAGGCAACACAGCTCTTCACATTCTCGCAGAGGTCCTCACTCAGACTGAAACTGACGGCTTCGGAATTCTGAGAAATATGCTGGAGGATGGCAACAACGAGTTCATCTCAGAGACGATACGTGATACCTGTCGTTCGAAAATTGATACCCGCAACATTCCCACCGAACCAGGTGAAGGAAGTACACCTTTAATGTGTGCAGTGGTTCATGGGCATAGGGAGTGTGTGGAAGTTCTTTTGGAACATGGAGCAAACCCTCATGCTCTGGGGCCTTCATATCAGTCCCCTTTGTATCATGCTGTTATTCGAGACTCCATAGACGTGGCCAGATTGTTACTAGACCACGGAGCTATTGTCACTGCAGAGATTGAGGAGGATGTTCGGTCATTGGAAATGGCCCAAGTTCTCCAGGAATACCGGGAAATTCAGATGATTGAGGATAGTTCAGATACATCAGAAGATTAATTATATAGTATAAAAATAATTTAATTTTCTATTAAGCTATTTTATTTACTTTATTTATTTTATTTATTTTATATAGTATTAATATTTATTAAAAATAATTATTATAAAAATAAATTTATAATAAAGTTTTTATTTAAATAAAGAATATTATAAAACTCTTAAAATACTATTAAGAATTTAATTTAATTTTTAATAATTATCTTTTACTTAAAACTGTTTTCTGTTTATCGCTTAAGTATTAAGTTATCTATTTCTTTATACTGAATTTTAAATTCTACTTCTAATTCTTAAAACTGTTTCCTTACTATTTCTAAATATCTTAAGTATTTATATTACTTCTTGCCTCTATAGGATTAATGTAATAAACGTACCTCAACTCATCATGGAGAGTCTTCCCCTTGAGATTATTATAGAGATTTCTTGGACTTTAATGTCTACAACTGATTTAAAAAACTTTCGGTTAGTAAGCAAAGCATTTGCTTATGCTGCTTCACCTGCCTTATTCCACCACGTTCAAGCAATTAATACTGCTGAGTGTCTCGAGCAGCTTTATAAGTCTCAGAACTATAACAAGAGTCCTGCCTCTGCAGCCAGGCACCTAACTCTCTATCATGGCACTTGGCCATACCTTGGATCTTTTAACGAGTGGAAAACTCACCCCCAGGCTCTCAGTCATGATGACTTATGCAAGCAAGCGGAGATGGTAGCCTTTGCCGCTTACAGACGTTTCGCTAATCAAGAAGCGGCCCGGGTCTTTGACTCTGATGTCAGTGGACTGGCCATGATCTTGGAAATGTTTCCCAGCCTGGTCAGCCTGACCTTATCACATGTACACACATGGCGATGGGGAAAGTTCAAGAGTGTGTACTACAATGAACTTTGCCAAAAGACACGGGTTGTCCCTTTCTTCAAAGCCAGAGTAGAGGATCTCGCATGCAGGCTATTACCAAGTTTACTTCGTTTTCCCCAGATAACCAGTTTGAACATTCCCAGCACGCTCGACATACAGAACGAGGAATGGCTCATTGTTAACGAGAATATTGTGTCTTTGAACGTCAGTAACTTGGTGGTGCGCGGTTATAAGCACAGCGAAGTGCAGCAATTTCTACGGTCATTCCCGAACCTACAGGAACTTGTTTTATGTACCGAGTCTGGAGGACAGGTCAGTGGCCAGAGAATAGCCCTGAGGTCTTTGAAATGGCCAACGCTTCGTCGAGCTCACTTTCGCCATCTCTGGACATCAGAGAATGAGTTGATTGATTTTATTTGTCAACACCAGCTGCAGCAACTGGCACTACGCAACGTGACGCTGTTCAGTGGCACTTGGAAGTCTTTCTTCAATCGTATTGCGCGTCATTCTAATCAGACGCTTCAGTCAGCTGTCTGCATAACGACAAGCGGCATTCGCATCAGTTTGAATGAAGCTGCCAGATCACACAAGCGCTGGCCGAACAGCAATGCAAGTGCTTTAAATCCACGAGTATATCTGATGTTTGAGAGGAGCAAGGAAAGCCAGGTTCGCAGGTCAGATGTAGAATATTATCGCAGCGATCGTAACTTTTGGTTCACAGATTGAAAGAGAACTGTTTAGACGCAGGGCATTAGTCAGTAGATAAATTATACATAAGGGTTTAAAATGTAGGGTAGCTTAAACAAGCTTAAATCTTAATTGGCTGAGTGCTATGCTGCTTAGTAATAATAGGCTGCAGCCTATTATTACTAAGCGACTCGCTTGTATTGCTTGAGTAGATCACTGATATTAGCCGCTGCCAGGTCCAATTTATCGTTCTCCCAGAGAAAATGCACTGGCGCTCCAGAAACCATTTCTTCAAACACCTTTCCTGCTGCGCAAAGATTACTTATATAACCATCATCCCTATTCAGAAGTTTGTGAAACACCTCCGCTGGACCAGTATCATTTTGTCGACCGAGCTCTAACCACTGCTCTTTGCCGATTTTAAAATCGTTATATGTATCCAGGAATATGAAAGGCAGCAGTCCATCACGCTGTCCACACACTCGCTTCCAGTCATTGCCATCTTGAATATGCTGCTGGAGTTGCTTCTTCCTAATGTTGTGACGAGATGCAAGGTCGTTGAGATAGGCTGGGTCAGATCGTAACCGCGCCTCATGACGTTTCGCTTTATCATTTTCCTCTGCAAGTTTCTTTTGAGCGTGACGCAGGAGAAACTTTTCCAACCTTGACCTTGCTGTTTGACGTATCACTCTTGCTAATGCCCAGTCCAGCGGGGACTGAGTTGAGTCGTTAAAATCAGTGTCTTGTGATTGTCGCTGCTTCCAGTCCCGCACGAGGTCGGTGAACTGTTGAAGAATCTGTTGGCTATACACTGCGGCTACACGCTTGTAGACCCTTAACTCTGTGGCAGAGGGATTTTCGCGATCGATTAGCAAAGGGCGGCGGTACAGCGTGTTTTTCAGTTCGTTCTCAATCCCAGCTAGCTCTCGTATGGCCGCGGCATTGGTGCGTGTCACCTTTGTAGACGCGTTTTTGGAGAGTTGCTGATGTGCTTTCCGTTTGTTAGCTTGCGCCAATTCCCGCAGGGAGGCAGTGGTTTTGCCGTATTTTTTAGCAATAGCATACATGCCATCGTCGCTACACCCAGTAACCTTGCTAAAGTCAATTGTCTCCCCTGGGGGTACGTAGTTAATCGACTGAGCGGCGCAATAGCCAATATTAATGATCACATGTTGCTGTCCCGGTAAGGTGTAGAAGGCTTCCCCACGTCCGACGGCTGCAACGATATAATCTATACCCTCCTTCTTGAGCCTGGAGGGAGCTAAAAGAAGAGATTGGTGTGAAACAGCCTGGTCGCATTTGCCACACTTCCAGGTTGCTTTGACAAACGCATCAAACTTGGCTATGTGATGTTCTTCAATCGCCAGCCACAGTTTATACCCGCTTCCGAAGTAAACCTCGTTATAGGATCGAAAACTGATTAAGTCTTCCCTATGTGTGCGGTTTCCGGAACCGGGACCACCAATGTGGTGATATGGGCCATGCAGGTCCTCGAGGTCAGGGTTTCCCGTGATCTCAGGTCCAGGATCCAAACGCTCATCAGGAAGAATGTCGAGATTACCGATATAATACGGGATATCCTCTTGGGGAGGATCTAAGGCGAACTTTTCAAATATTGTCTCGATTTCGGGATGTGTTGGCCGCTTACATTCGGCAGTGAAACCCTCCCAATGGATTGGAGGTCGGCTACTCGAGACGTAGACCCTTGCGTACCCCTCACCTTTCGGACCTGCCTCATACCGAGTGCTCGTAGTCTGCCACTTTTCATCAGTCGTCTTGACCCTCTCTTGCATGTGGGCCAGGTCAACATTCCTGAGTGGAACAGAGAAGTGCTGTGGGTCACCGTCACGTTCCATCTCGGCAAGCTTGGGGACGAGCCTTTCCATATCAGCGGGCGTGAGAACCGTTGTCGGAGGAACAGAGGAGCGTGACCTGTTGGATGGCGTGAACTGTATCGTTGGTGGTGTGCTAGCGGTATCGCTTCCTTCGCTAGTTGGGCTGGCAGAGGGAGACTTTGTCTGTTGGTCGCCGGTGCGTTGCTCATCTCCACTCCCTGGCGAATGACCCTGCATTGGCGGGTGCTCTGCGGCCGTGGAGAGCATGTCCATGGCTGATTCGATGTCTTGAGTGAAATCGTCATCTGCACGAGACTTTCCATTGGGTCTGGTGTCGCCGTCTACTGTTGGTGGAGGGCTGGCAGAGCTCCACGGCGACCGGTCAGCTTCGGCGTATGCCGTAGGACTTTGTGGCCCAGGAGAACTGGCCCCGTTACTGACCCCAGGACTCTGAGTTGGCTGGCCAGTTCTGCCGTCAGCAACAGGACTCAGCGCGTCAGGAGAGCTGGCTTTATCGTCGGTCGCGGGATCCTGTCCCGAGCAAGGGTCAGTGATCCTATTGAGGCCTCCAGGGGAGGGTTGCCGTTTTTGCGCGCTATCTCCTGTGTCGTCGACGTCCAACATGGCTTCATCTTCGTCAGCAGGCCGGCCAGAGCTCTCCGGCCATGTGATGTGAGTCGCAACAGAACCGGCTGGTGACGTGTCTGCGGCCGTGGAGGCAGCTGATGATTCAGTAACAGCCGAGTGGCTCCTTGCGAATGATCTACCCTCGGATCTTGTATACAGGCCGGCTCTTGCGCTTTGCTTGGCTGGGCTCGGAGTAGTTGGTACGTAGACTGCGCCATGGACATTGATGTCGTCGCCTGCGTCCTTGGGTGAGTCAGGCGGACTATTGGTTGCGGCCAAATCACTCCCAGTCATGGTCACATCCTCTGACCCGACGGGCTGTTGGTCATCAGATGTCTGTGCAGGCTGTGACGATGAGGTCTCGCTTGCCTGAGATTCTGACGCGACTTCTTGCTCAGAGATTCCGAGTTGTATATCGATATGCCGCTCGCACGACGTCTCGGATCGGCCGTCCATCTGTAGGCAATTCGTCACTTTGTCCATGACTTGTCCATTGCTGGGAACCATGAGATTCTGGGCCTGAGCCTGGGCCTCCTTTGCCTGCAATGTTATTGCCTGCAACTGGCCACTCAAATCATCCATGCCACCCAAGACTGTCACCAGGAGCTCAGCAGCTGGAGTCTTGCATTGCTCAGCAACTTGCCCGATCAACTGAGAACGCGTCTGTCGCTTCGTTTGAGGGGTTTCATCGCGAACCGAACATAGTGCCCTGAAGCTCGAAGACAATTCCTGCAGCTCTGTGACTAGTGAGGCAAGTGTCGAGATGAGAGGATTGTGTGTGGACATAGTGTTGCTGAGAAAGTTGGTGCGAGGCGGATGCGACATTGCTTTGATGGCGGGTCTTTGCGACTGGAGCATCACGCTACTTATGTACCCGTTGCTTGCGGCTGGGAGATCCGAGCGCGCGGGGATGCTCGGACCAACTTGTAAGCACGGTGCCGCATTATCACCTGTGATAAGATTTCCCCGCATCATGCGATACGCCACAACACTGTGGCGGTGCTGCGTTGGGCCACTTTTAAGCGCCGACTTCCTGGGAAGTCACACTCTGGTGCATCTCACGACGCTGATGTTCGCTAAACACGGCATACCCTAAGCACACTTTAGAACTCGTTGCATTGGGCAAACTCTGCTGATTGGAATGAATGCTGACTTAAATCCAGTGGCAGTAACAATAACTAAACCCTCCAACTTGGGTATACATTTTGACAAGTAGATAAACAATGACCACGGCAAGAAGAAAACAGGCATTCAACTTTATAACCCATCCTAGCCATTCCAACACCAGTGCGTCTCTACTTTCTTGATACTCCTCTTCAAAGAGGCGTTGAGTGATGTTCTCGCTTTCGGTAGGGTTGTCGAGGTTTTGCATGTCGTTGACATTGGCTTGAGAGTACTTCTCCAAGTCTATAAGAGAGTTAGAGTATTAGCAAGCATAGGCAATATTATAAAGGAAATCTGACCAATGGGTGGGTTCATGATTGAAATAGGAGGAGGATGAAAATTAAAGCTTGTTGGATAAATTACAGTAAATGGTTTGGCATTTAAGGCTACTTATATACCCTCTATCCCATTCTCACCGCCAGAGCCTCATTTACAATCAGGCTCTGCAGCCACATCACTCTTCTCCAGGGGTCGCAGAAGTTAGGCCTGCATGCCTGGAAGTCTCAACCCTCCTTCTCGATAATCTTGTAGCAATAAACAATTGCTTTATCTCTTGCCATCATCAATTGACACGTCCATGTCTCGAGTCGCTCGGCCTTCTTCAATGCATCTAAATCTTCCCCAATCTGCGCTTTGGATATCTTAAGAACAAAAATTCTTTTTGGAGCATCGTGATATGACTCTATAGTAAATGGATCTCTGATAACTCCTCTGTTTCCTTCGAAAATTGGTTCTTGGTTTCTTAGATATGCTCTATAGGAGATGGGGGTGGCGAAAGAAACTCACTGTGATTTTGCAGAAGTTTCTGAAGGACATAGCAGTTCTCTTGGTCTAGGATACAATAGCTGGTCATCATTCTGAGTGGAGATTGACTTGGCCTTGAGTTGAGGACATTGTGTACCAACTCTGGCTTTATAACCTTCCCTATCCTTAGAACACGTTGGCGGTGATGGCCTGTTGGACTTCAGTGTGATTCATCTGCTTGAACATGTCTCCTCATAAGATTCATCTTCATCAATTACTTAACCGAACCCTGCTACATCTGCAGCACAATTCATTCAGGGGCCCTCGACCTT
The DNA here is from genome assembly GCA_020976545.1 of Fusarium sp. Barmshour. Lineage (NCBI taxonomy): Eukaryota > Fungi > Ascomycota > Sordariomycetes > Hypocreales > Nectriaceae > Fusarium > Fusarium sp. Barmshour. The sequence goes on from JAAIJJ010001273.1 coordinate 42,822, forward strand.
GCGACTACATTGTCTTGCCGCCAGCCACTAACATGGGCCTCATTGCCTCATTGCCTCATTCTTTGACGCCTTGGCCATGTTTGATATGGCCTTTACCACACCCTGCTGCACCTGCAGTCTTATCACAGTTCTTTAAGGGGATCCTAGACTGGACCGCGCGGCCCACGTCACACTCGAATCCCAACTGTCAAGCCTGAGTTACTTCTATTGCCTTAAGTTGAACCACCCAATAACATGACCGCTTTTTTCGACAAACAGCTGCTTCCCCTGTTTGTTTTGCTTCACCGCAAGCATTCCGTCTGATCCCTGGCAACTGCTATCATAGTATTGTACACCTACATGAGATGAAGGGGCATGTAAGTTCTAGCCCGGGTTTCGCGTTATTTACTCAACCAACAACGGCTGGGCAAGCAGGGTCATGAACGGGCCTCCGGGGGGCGCTGGTAGACCGAGCAGTACGGGTAGTCAGGAGTTGAGCTCTGTCACAAATACTGGCCATCCCCCGCCTCGGTGTTCACTTCATCTCACCTTTCTACCAACCTCTACCAACTTGCAACATCAGACAAAATGGCAAGCACAGAAGACCTTATGGATACTTCTTTAGCAACCCAGCATGATAGCCTATCACCTTCGATTACCCCCTCCCTCAATCATGTTGATATTTCTCTACGAACTCAGCATGATAGCCTGTCACCTCCGTTGACTCCCGTCCTCAATCACGCTGATATTTCTCTACCAACTCAGCATGGTAGTTCGTCACCCCTGAGTCCCCAGTCAGGCGATTCCCCGTTAGACGAACTGAAACAGCTCGAACGCTGTATGGACCTATTCGTGCGACGGAGCTTGGAGAACAACCAGCGGGATCAACAGATCCTCAACCAGCTTGACCAGCTCTTGCATCATCGGACTTCTGCCACTGCCGACAGTTTAGTGGAAGACGCTACTGATCTTGGTGGCATCTTACTTTCGCTGGCCAATATCGAACAAATACTCTTCCCGCATAAACTTGTCTCGTCTATGATAGAGGAGAGCAAAGAACAGCCGCTGCTTCTATTCATTCTGGGCAAACTTTATCAGCTTCGCAAAAACCTACAATTGCCAGATCGATATCTACGCGGGGAAATCAAGCATCTCGAGGGGTACGTCAACGAGCTGCACGAGGAGTGCGCAAAACACGGCCGGATCCCAGTCCTCAATTCCATGACTATAAGGGAAGACCCTTTCCTTGTTATACTAGCACGCTTGAAAGTCAAAAGGCCGGACATCGGACCTATAAACTATCACGGAGTCAAGAAGACAGACTTTGCTATCATCCTCGGATGCCTTATTGGCAGTATGGGGTGCTATGCCAATGCAAGTTATGTTCGCACTCACTCGGAGATGCTTCAAATTGGGACAGCAGTAGCATGCGGGGGTTTGGAAGCCTCTCTTCGTTCCTGGAAACCTCTCGAAGAACAATGACGGGCTTGACATCTCGTCTGAGCCCAATGCCTTGTATCGGGCGTGATTGCGACTTCAGGAGATCTCTCCCTTTGATTCAGTTTGTCCTTTCTTTCTTATTTAATACTCTTTTCTTACTCTTTAAGTATTGCTAGATCTAAATTGCTTGAAAAACACTACTTATTCTTTCTGGACTCAGACGAGGAGACAAGTCTGTATTAAGACATTTTCTTAATCTCTCATTGTTATCTCATTTTCTAGGTATTCATCGACATGTTTCCTTACGCTATTTACCCAGTTTATTTTGCTCTCTCTTTCCTTGCATCTGCTCGTGCTGCAGTACATATAATACAAATTGAGGAGTCGTGGTCACATTTGACGCATGTATCATTTTTGAACCCCGTCTCGACGCCGCAGCCGCAACACAAAGCCCGTCGACGCTGTCTGACTTTCTTTAAGACTCTTTCGTTGGTGTTTTGTTCGAGCCGGGCAGCTTTGTTTGCGTGCTTAAGGTCCTCTGTAGAAGGCCGTTTCAAATTACCTCTGGGCAACTCGAGGTTATCTGCTTTGTTGACCCTAACAGTAGTGTAAGACGTATGTAACGAGCAATCTCATGTCTCTCCCTGAAGCTTACATGATTGGTAGAGGAATTTTAAGGCAATTGAGGCGTTATTGAAATTATCAGGGTATTGCAGACAGATTTATATTAAGTCGCACCATTTCATTTCATCCAATAAGTGCTAATATGCATGAAGCTCTTTGTCTTTACCGCAAGAATCCCGTCTGAGCCCCGGCAACCAGACCCCAATGTCATGCAGAAGTTCACACTGCTATCGTAGTAGCGCACCCAACAACATGTCTCAGCTGCAAGCTGGGCAACCAACAACAGCTGGGACAAGCAGGGGTATAAACGGGCCTCCGGGGTGGCTGACGTTGGTAGGCCCGTGTACAACCAGGCCAGGTAGTCATGCAGGAGGAGGNNGGGGCGTGTAGGTACGCTCGATTTAGTGGTATTCTCGCAATCGCAACTCAGAAGCCTCGCCCTGTCATCTCAGACGAGAGCGTGTTTTCTTGTTCCAGGTTTCTGCTGCTCTAGAACCAGATAGGAAGGATTTACACTGTTGGCTAAAGTATTGGCTGACGAGTCAACGGAGCGTCTGTCACAAGTACTGGCCATCCCCCGGCCTTATTCTTCCTTCTCGACCTTCCTCCATCTTCTCTCCTCACTGTCACAAATATCTGGCATCCCCATCCACAGAGCAGCCTCAACTTTCACATCTGACTTCTCAGGCTCCTGTCGCTTTCAAGCAACCCCCTATTCATCCCATCTTCGTACCAACTTCTCTCTACAAACACACTCAAACGAATCCTTTCCAACCCTCATCATGAAAGCTTTTCAACACTCTGCTGTTCAGGATGAATACGAATTGCAGCGAATCACTATCAACCTTCTTGCACTCCAACTCGGTTTCCACAATAACCCAAACATATTTCGCCTCGTTGTCGAATCAATGAAGAAGTCTGATCTTCGCGAGTTTGCTGCCAATGCCCGGGACAATATCTATTCCAAGATGCATGCTCGTCCTCGAAACAGAGGATTCTCGAATTTCGATCTCCAGGGCGACATCGACGAACTTCTGCAAGAACGGAGATCTCCTCAAGGCACCCTCTTCTCGCCCTTACGTTCCAAGTGGCAACCAGAACAAGGCCTTGACGCTGTGAATGTTCTTCGTGGCATGAATCGCCAGCTTGGACTTCAGATTTCCAACTACTCGACCGACATAACACTGCAGCTTATCGCTGCTTGTGGCATTGCTTTGTCGCAGCGCGGTCAAGTCATTCCCTACGACTGCCGCAACTCACTTCTCAGAGACTGCTGGCTAGTATATGATCGTCTGGAAAGATTTCCATGTGACCCGAATATCGATGCTTCTCCACAAAGTCGATGGTCCGCCCTTTCGCCGCGTATCAATCACGTTCAACCCATCCGCCCTCCTCAATGTGGCCCACTGCTACCTGTCCCGCCACCCCAAGAATTGGAGGAGATCCTAAGCGCTATGAAGCGAATCGAACAGAAAATCGACCTGAAGCTGAACATAGGGTTCTCGGGCGCGCCTCCCGGTCTCAGTTATCAACTTGGTCCATTTGAAAATGTCAACAAACAATTGCTCAACATTCGCCAACAAATCACTGTACTTGCTCATCAAACTAACCAGATCTTTGCCCATCTCCACAGCGAAGAGGGTGCAGTCGGGTCTCGCCAGCAGACAGATGAAAGTGATCCCCCTTGCACACCAGCGGAGCAAAATTCAGATGATGGCCAACATACTAGCATCGCGTCGCTGTGTGCCTCATTGGAGCTTCTGGAGCCAGCCGACCATTCACACGAAGCTCTGTTCATGGGAAACGCTGAACAACAGGCAACCAAGTTCGATTGAGTAGAATACAATCAGAAGCATCCCCCGGAGATAAGAGTGCCATTTCGGTTGCGGAGAGCAAAGTCTATCTTTCATTGTCTATTGAGGGTTCATTCATACTCCCATCGTTCTTTTGTCTATTTATCTTTGTCTTTTCTTCTTTCTTTCTCACAGTCTTTCCCAAAGAACGACTATCCTTGGTGTGCCTGTATGTATTAGCTATCTGGGTAATCTTGACATCGTCTGCCTACTGTGTTCAATTATGAAGCAGCAAATGGGAGTTTGGAAGGCTATCTTCACTGAGCCCAATGCCTTGTTTATCATTTCTTTCTTATGTAATATTCTTATTTTACTCTTCCAGTATTGCTAGATCTAAATCGATTTCAAGATGTTTTAAAACTGTGCCAGTTTATGTACTTCACGTGACGAGGCCGTAGCTACCGTCCGTACAATGACCTGAACCGCATTATTTGACCGCTGGTCTGCCCGCACAGAACTGAGTACTCGAAGTCAAGGGCCTAACAAACTTTCGGGGTCCCTGACTATGAGGCAAAGAGGATATGCAGCCTTATAGGACCCAATTACTACGGCAACCTCAAATAGCGCAAATCTGGCAGTGAAGCCCACCCCCCTGTCGGGTTCGAAGCATTAAGCCCAAAGTATATCTTGTTCTTCTCGTCGAATAATCCAATAATGATATCCTCATCTCGAGGAACAACATGCGAGTTTTTGGCATCCCTGTATGAGACAAGTGTCATGCAGCTGTTCTCCCGCAGGTCCCGTCGAGTAACCGGTTCCTCAATAATATCTGTAGATAGCCACTTGAACCTGTTGTTACTGTGTAGCTTTTCGATGCTATGGGGCCGTCTTCCAGGTAAATTGAAGTCTTTCCCATGAATAACACCTAGCTTCTCTATGCTCTGTTAGTCTTACTCTTGTTCTGCACAAAAACTTGCCTACCAAGCTCATCAAATACTTCTTTAGTCATAAGAGTAAACGTCATTTTGGTTCGAATCTTGAGCGACACGTTTGAGATACTACTGGTTGAGAGAATGATGTAGATACGTATCACAACACATCAGTTAGGGCAACACCCTTCTATTGTAGACGAGCGGCCCCTGCACTAAAGAGTTCAGTGGCCGAAGGGAAGTACCAAGGCTAACGAGGTTCCTGAGAAAGATCGCCAATGGACCTAACTCATCCAAGAGACATCAACGGCAGCGGTCCCCCCCACTTTGACAAGGGTGAGTCTGAGCTATAAGCGGTAGGGTTGTAAGCCAGCAAGGCGTGGATCGACGTGCGGGTCCGAGGGGGCGTGCAATTACCCTTGCTTTAGTGCTCTTCTCTCAACTGCAACTCAGAAGGCTTGTCTCGTCATCTCAGACGACATGGCTACGCTCAATGAGCTGAAGCAGCCGTCATTGACAGTGGATCCAGTCATTGAAATTAAAGCTCAGTTGCACCATCTCCTCGCTGGAGACAACCAGAAGAATGACGATGAATACCCTGTCCCCCCTCAAACTCCTGTTCAAAAATAGACGTGGAAATGGGGATTGTATCTTCAATGGCTAGGCTCTCCTCATATCTCCAGATCTTTCTCTTCACTCCTTGCTACGTTGAGCAGTTTTTATTAATATTTAAACACCGATGTCCCCATTTTGCCCCTTAGTGTTACTAGAACGTTGCTCGCATCGAAATACGGTCGTGATATTGAGGATTTGGGAAGCCTCGGACCCTTCCCAGGTTCAGGGTGCGATCCTCGGGTGAAAGGGGTTATTATTATATCCGGGGTAACGATACAATTGTTGAAATAGTCTGCCGGTTGTTTAAATCCAGTCTCTGCTTTGCGATTGCAAGAATATCTTACGTTCATACTTGTTTCCATGCATAAAGAAGCTCCCCGTAATGATACCCAATTTGCTTGTTTCCCTTTGCCAGTGTCACTACACATTTTCCTTCGTCTCTTTCAGGAGAAGTGAGAGGGGTGTGAAGACATTTTTTTGCGGGAAGACAAATAAAATACATGGAAATATAAAGCACTACCCCTTACAGGAGACAGATGATCAGTTCTTGTTTGCGTATTGTCTTAGGTGCCTCTGAGGATCGGCCATGTGCGCCCTATTGACGCTCCTTCCACTGATAATGAAGCTCCCCCTTATCATACCCCAGGTACCAATTTCCCCATTCCACTGCCACAATGCATTGCCCTTCATCTCTCTCATCTGTGACCGTGGTTCGAAGTTCCACAAAACCCTTGGCTTTCTTAAAATTACAGCGACTGGAATTCGCTAAATTTTGAACCTTTTCTGGTATAATCCACAGAAGTTGGTTCACTGGGATCCAAGAATAGAAATTTGAATCTTGAAGGTTCGAGGATATCTTCATCCCCCTACATTTTCCCTCCTTTAACCCATTCTCCACTATTCCACTGGTAAGCATATTCTAAAACAGTGGGAAGTATAACCTTACCAAGGAATTGGAAGACAGGGTCAAGTACCACAGTATATGGGACATCCTGTGGCCAGTCTTCGATTGGAGACAGAGCAGGTAACATCGTTGGTGCAGTTGCTCGATTTATCTTTGTGAAGACAGGAGGCTTGATGTTTGTCTTTTCTTGATATGACTTCGCGAGCTTTAAATACCTTTGGGGAGACCTCAAAAGTCTAGCACCAGCTTACATTAGGAGCTCCCTGGTGCGCCGGAGCGGCAGTGCTGGCAGATCCTTAACACCAGTGTGGAATCAAGGAGCGGTATTGTAACATGGGTTTATTTGCAAGGGTCTTCCACGCTGAAGGGGCGTGTATATGTTGTTATCTCAACTGCAAGTAAATAGCCTCCTCAGTTCGGCATCGGCACAAAAGCCTTGACTCGTCCTCTCATAAAGCCAACCATTGATACCAACATGTTCATATTGACCCCAGGGGTGACATAGACAAGAAATTCTTCCCTACTAGCCTGAGGGATACATATCCCCAGATATTTGTGCCACTGCTCCGGCGTTGGCTGTTCGAGTTTTTCCACAATGTCTAAATAATATCAGATTATAACTCAATTCAAACTTTAATGTGTCTTACCTTGAGATACCTTTCCCTTATGGAAGATACGCATACATAGGAACCCCCCCAAGGCAAAGTCAATCGAAGGGTTAGGATCCTCCCTGGTGCAAGGTTGACACAGATGTAGCTTGCAGTACCTGCACTCCCAGGTCATCCAGTGAGGGCCCGAGTAGCAGCGCTTGCAGTGCCACTGGACTAGAGTGTTGTCTGACTTGATCATGTGGAACTCGTGAACGCAAGCGTTGGTCATGTTGGGAAAGATGTCACCAGTAAGTCTCTAGGCGGAGATAGAGGGGTATATACAAATTAATTCAAGGAACAATTGTCTAGACAATCTGTGGTTTAAATGTTTCTCTGTTCAGAAGCTGTAGACAATGACCTGGAGAATTCAACGCTGGCCCGACAGCCTGAAAAAGGCTTGCACAAGGAAACAAAAGTTATAACATGGGTTTATTTGCAAGGATCTAAGATACTGAAGGGGCGTGTAAAAGCAGTCACCAGCTTCGCGTTACATTAGAATCCTCTCCCCTGAGATAGGTAAGCCCAGTTCCAGGTCCACCCGGTTATCCCTTTCGTAGATCTTTTCTAGCACCTTGATGACAGGGCATACACCATATCCATCCTCTATCTCAAATGGCTTGCCCGTTGCCTTCCAATGGCGTCTCTGATGCATGTTGGCATCTTGCAACAAGACAACACCATCGACATCTTGGTTCCACTGAGGATTTAGTTCCAAATGGAACTCACCATATTTAGCACTATAGCAGTGGTGAACGTCGCTAAAACCCCACTTCGAGATAAACGAAGATATTGAATCAGTCTCCCCAACAATACCAACGCATAGGTTGGAAGCAGCTTGTAGAGGAATTGGAGGTTCCTCGCTGTGCAATGACTCAGAGCTTTTGTCGGAGCGTCTGAAAGTGGTAATAAATGTAGTAAGAATGTTGAAAATGATAAGGAGGCGGGCAATGAGAGCCTGCATGACGGTGTCGATGCTGTCAGCCGTCATGATGGTCGAGGTCTTGGAGGAGGCCTTGGGCAGCCTGTTGTGTCGTATGCGTCGCGACCCCAGTCTACCAGGGTATTAGAAGAGATCATGAAGTGGTTGATTGAAAAGGTAGGCTTGAACTGTTTAGTGCTTGGCGAACCAGTGTCGGTGAGGCCTGCAAGTAGTTGCCTCGCCGGGCTGCACATTCCTTTAAGTATTAACATGCTCTCTAGGTTCAAGGATAATATGCTTGCTTTTTTCAGTTCTAAACTTGTAATGAATGCAATATTTTTGGGTGGGTGACAGCAGCAGCAGCGATTAACGCGATCACTACTTAAGCATACGCCCCTCCTGTATTGCCGGAATGCGTGGTAGCAGCCCCGAGTGACGCTATTCCTCGTTCGCATCACATGCACTTGTCTACCTTAGGAAGGTGTTTGTTGCGGTGTTGAACTGAATTCATGGCGGCAGACTTGCAAACGCACCATTCCCTATTTGCATCACACGCGTTAGGTCATCCCTGCAGTGGTACGTTGTCAAGATCCACATCTGGCGCTACGCAATATCCATCCGTTCCCGGCACAAGCGTTTTTAATTCGCGCACCCACCAGCTCGCTCCTACGACACTTAGACAATGAGCGGGAAACAGCCGCCGGAGACGTCTTACGTCCAATTTACGCGAGACCGGCTATCACGCCAGCAAGCCGCGGCATTTAGCAAACTAAATGAGAGCATACCTAAGGATGAGAATCAGTGGCAGGAGGCTCGAGAAGTGCATCGGTTTGCAACCCCGGAAGATATCTATAGAACGGTTTCATCTCTTGTTCAGGATGTCCAGGGTGAATCTCTGCCCGAGGATCTGCGGAGATTGATTTACATTGCCGTCTGCTGTGTGGATCACAGCGAAAACGAGGCTGACGCTTATCGGAAGTACCGGTCCCGCGTTCACGCCAAGGACGACCTCAGAGAATTCACCATTCGCAACTACATGTCTCTCGTCCGAGGTTTGGTTGCCTTGATGGATGAAGTCTACCTGAAATTGCGGCATCGTGGCTTTGAGGGAACTCTGCTTTATGGTGAGAGATAAATAGTGGTGTCTTTAAGATAGCACTGACGATAAGTAGCGCCACTCAGTCTGGGAGCTCTAGGCCATTATAAACAAGCACCAGAACAATTTACGTCATGTTTCCCGACAGCAGCAATTACACCTGAGGTACAAGCATCTCTACCATTATATCTCCCATTCATTGTTGCCACTCGGCACCCGGAGCATCGGTATGCCTATTTCCGACTAGTAGCTAAGGACAACCTAACGAGAGCAGATACAAGAAGGTTTGCCGAGCACTTGGTACCAACATTCTCCGCGAGGAAGAATACCTTAAGTTTGTCTCTGTCTTGCAGAACGGAAGACCAATCCCCTACGTACTCTCTGCCAACACACCAGACCCTTCGGTAGCCTTTTCTGATAGTAAAGGCCGCTATGATCCGGTCCGAGATCAGTGGGTACCTGTTACCATCCCTAACCTTGCTGGCTTCAAGCCTTTTGAGATTCCGGAATCCCTTCAGCAAATCATAGCAAGAGCTGGCAAGCAACAAGACGATCCTGTCAGGCTGGATGTCCATGGTGCAGTCATCTTCAGGTTTGGGTGGTCTCGAGACCACCAAGAGGTTGTGGATCGAGTAATTGACGTACTAGTAAGTTTATGTCTGAGAAACCGGGCAAGAGGCTAACTGGAGAGAAACGCTCGACCTTTCTTAGTATAGGGTCATCAATTGCCATGCAATTCTTTTTTCGACATGATTCTGGGTCAATGGTAGTCCCTATTGGACGGCAAGTTATCATTATTCCAGCTGTCGCAACTGACGAGCTAGTCACCGTAACAATAAGCCACCAAGATAGAGCAGAGGATGTTGTGTGGAATGTTGTCTCTGGGTTACTACTTGATCAGGGCACAGTGCTGACAACACGAAGAGCGATTCCATATTATGCAGTTTTGCTTCCAATCCAAAAATCATGAATGGCAATGCTATTCTTGCCCCTGCCGCGCCCCTTCTCTTCCGTCCGTAGTGTCTATAATCACGGGAGTGCCTCCTTCCTCCTCACTGACGGGAAATTCGCCAGCCGCTGGTGGGTTTCCTTCTGTTGTTAGAAACGCAAACCGGAAGCGCAATAAGTCATTTACCTGATGAATCATCCTTAGGTGAGTTTCGCTCTGCGGTGTTTCCGCTCTCCTGCGGCTGGTCGTTGTTGTCTGGCATGTTGACTCGGAATACAATGCAGTTGTGCCGTGTCTAAGGTAAGGAACAGTCACATCTTATACATCGCAGAGGCTCATCAATTCGAGCATTATACCCTGCGCTCACTTGGTCTACATAACTGGCCCGGATGAGAGCCAACTGAAGATTATTGGAAGAGGCGTGTGCATTGCATTAGTGACTGAGGTCATATAGTAGGAACTAGAGATAAAGACATTGTATTCGGTGACGTGCTGTTAATTGGGGTACAACATTGCGCCTTCACTACGTTCTAATTTAACACAGTTTAATCATCTTATTAACTACTACTACTACACATATAGAACTATATGCTCTGAGCAGAATAAATTCTCTATATTCATCCAGGAGTATTTAGGGTACATCGCAGGACCAGAAATTGCATAGTGCAATCTACCCCATAAAGTGCAATTCCAAGATGTCAGGTGCATTTTTAGCTTGACTCTGAAGGTGCAATTCCAGGATATTAGGTGCATTTTTAGCTCGACTTTGGAGGTGCAATTCCAGGATATTAGGTGCATTTTTAGCTCGACTTTGGAGGTGCAATTCCAAGATGTCAGGTGCATTTTTAGCTCGACTCTGAAGGTGCAATTCCAGGATATTAGGTGCATTTTTAGCTCGACTTTGAAGGTGCAATTCTAGGATGTTGGGCATTGCCTCTGTAATGATATGTACGGTGCCTAACGGGACACCGCCCCGCTATATCTAAGTATTCTATTAACGGGGATGACGTTGTTTTATGCGGGGTTAGAGATGCTCGGCTTGACCTGGTTTTTGCACTTAACATCATTCCGCTTCTTGCTCAATGTCTGATTCAATCCTTAACTGCGATGTATGCGCCCAGAAAATACCTGCCTCCGAGCTGTATAAGCATGTTAAACTACATGAGGTAGTCTAAATATTGTCGTTATTGATTCTATCTAACAGCTAGATTTTAGTTGCAACTATCTTCATTACGGGACAAGCTTAATGCATACAGAGCCTCACAAAAGCGGTTCAATTGCTGCGGACATGTCTTCAAGCGTAGCCAGGAGTTAGAACGTCATAAAGACAAGCGTAAGTGTCCAACCCTCCAATCACTCATTAACCCAACGTTCATAGATACCACGATTGATCGTATTTGCCCTTTTTGTGCGAAAAATTTCACCAAACTCAGTACATATCTCAATCACGAGTGCAATGGCACACCAGACAAGCGACGAGACCATATACGGCATGTGCGCCTGTTGGAGAGGAGGAAGAGGCAAACAGAAGAGATATGCAACGTTCAAGATATTTCGCCTTCCCAGGAAAGGACTTGCATCAGCGCTGTAGCACCGCAACCTTTGGGTAATGCTATTCTAGAAAGTTTGGATGTCACAACGAGTGGCGAACCTCCCAAGAAGCCATTGGTCCCCTATGAATCACCGTGGGAGACTCACCAGCCTGTCAGATGGAACGAAATCGGAAACACAGCGCTTGACAGTGTGATCCTACGTCAGGTTATGCAGGAGTTGGGTCATGACGTCTGAGGGTTTGTTTCGGGCAATTCAAAGACGTATCCTGTTGCAGTTCCTTGCGTCTCCTCGACTGTAAATGCGAGCCGGGGATGCATGATTACCCTTGCAATAGTTAGAGATGAATCAAGCACGAGATGAAGGTTACTTACATGCCACCAAGGTCTAAATTGATCCTGAACTCGTTCAGTCCATGCAGCTGAACATACGGGATTTGTATTAGGCGGTTGGCTCCTCCAACTCCCTCAAACGATCTGGTGTGCGATTTATGAGCAAATTCTAATCGAGTTCCACGATTCCACATATAAATGACGATGCGATTGTCTTCTGGGCCGGGTCCGGTCGTGTGTGCATAGTATTTTCCTTTGTCTCGACCCAAGACATAGTAAATCTTGAAACTGCCAGTAAGGAAAGGTTCGATAATCCTACGAGCGCGCTAAAGATATCAGCTCAAGTGTACAAGATGGAGGCGGACATGTATACCTGGTCTTTTAAGGCAAGAGCGATAAGGTCGGCCATGCATTTTAAACTAAGAGCCTCGCGGCCCGAGGTCGTAGCTAACTTGCCAATCTCAGCATCTTCAAGGTAGTAGATGCCATGCTCACGGTAGAATTCAAGTGCGCTTTCTTCGGTGATTGTCGAGGATATTTGAGTCTCAGAAAAAAGTATGTCGTCTGCTGAGGTCGCCATCCTAGATGGCCAAGAATTTGACACGACTCTGAGGAGGATGAAGATGACGTTGGGCGGATCGTAATTTAGGTGGAAGTTTGGTGGGGTCTTGTGAGGGGAGGATGCAATTAGACGAAGTTTGACAGTGCCCACATGACGCCGGCCGTCGCCCCAATTCCCCACTCTTATTCCACGCTTTATTCGCTGGCATGTTCTTGGTGCCCGACATACGACCAAAGAGGCTGCCCCGATGGTCTAAAAACTTCGTGCTCTCAAGCATTTCATTCTCCAAAGCTCGTTCTCCCTACATCAAACTATGGCTGACTGCAACCTCTGTAATAACGGCATTGTCCCTGCTACCGGCCAGATATGCCCCAATTGCGGTGAAAAGAAGTAGTAAGTGTGTTCGCTAGCCTATGTGTTGTATGAGGTAATATTCTCTGACGATCATCCACTTCAGAACCAAAAGGTGGCTGTCGAAATGACCTGAGTGTTGGTTCTCAGGGAAGAAAGAGGAGAAGGAAGCCTTTAGCAAGTTGTTCCACGTCTCTCAAAATGGATGACATGCTAACTATCGACAGCAAGTGATGGCGAAACTCGAGGCGTACACGAACATGTGAAAATTTACGGGAATAACATTATGTAAAGGATCTATGGAGGTTGCGGAAGTATTCATTTTTTTGCGCAATCTAGGATCAAAAGATCAAGGATCAAGCGTAGCGGGAATTCACAAAAGAAGAAAGCGACTCGACACTTTACTTCACTTCACTATACTGCAAAGTGAAGGATTTATGGAGATAGTGGAAGCATCACTGAATGAGATATTTTACTTATGATGTAATTACCATTACAACCCGACTTTACCCGAACCTAAGCGTAGGTGGAACGATTCCTTTATCGATACGATCTTATCGATAAAGGAATCCTGACTGCCGGGTGGGGAAGTCCTGCTGTCAAGAAGTGTTGAGATCCGTAGTTTTACGGATCAATGGCTGTTCCGATCCATTGGTGGCTGGATGTGAATGTCCTCCTGTTAAATAGATTGTGCTGTTTCAGCGCTAGTTTTTTCTTCTTCAATCAACACAACATGCTCATTTCAACAAGAAGATGCGAATGTAGTCGCTTGGACCTGTCCAGATGAGAATGCTCTTTCTCTAATCAACACATATCGATTACATCGATGGGCTGATCGTCTTCCATAGCTTCCCCGTCCATGATTCCGTGGACATAAGCTTCTCCAATAAGCCGTAGTCTGCCGTGGATATCCGGACGAAGAATGTATGGAACATGTGCCCCAATGAGTATGTAGAGAAGGTCTCCCGCTGCCATTTCGCTCGGTCCAATCCCGATGTGGCCCTTTGATGTGCAGAATGGCCGTCTGCCATAGGCAACATCCTGTAACTGATAGACGTAATCCCCTAGTCCCAACGAGACTAACGTTTGTTTATCTGCAGTGCTCAAATCCAGGCTCTTCAATGAGTTATGTACCTTCTCAAGTTCATGTTCAGACAACCGAGGCTTCTGATCTCCCTGTCTGATCTCTTGATCTGCCACTGCAGTGCGCCAGACAGCCCTCAGGTGGTCAGGCTCGAAAGTGACTGAATCGGAGCCAGAGAATTCCCTTAGCTCTTGCAACCACCTTCTGAAAGCCTGTGGTTCCCAAGTAGTGCCCACACGCGTCACTCTATCCACTAACTTGGCAGGCAATAGCAGGGACGTAGGAGACGTTTGCGTTAACTCATAAGAGACCCTTGTGTTTTGATTATCTCCAGAAGCGCTGAACCTGGGTTGTAGAACGGTTGTGACAGGCACTGCTTTTCGGTTCATTGCCCTTTGCTGAAGAGGCACTCTCTGACTTATGCTGGTGAAGTCAGGAACCCAAGAGGGGAGCTCCGGAATGTTTTTGTGGACTTCGCAGAGTGAAAAAATGTCCAAAAACCATTTGCTGACCAGGGATATTGTGGTCTCGAGATAGACCTCCTTGCAGGATTTCTGATAATCCGGTTTGAGACCTAACGCTGCCGCATCCGTAGCAAAGCTCAAGAGGGCAAAAATCCTGTCGCGAGGATCCGTTGCTTGGAAGTATCGGAGGGTCCGGATTAAGTATATCAATGGGAAAGGCCCCGCAGCCCTTCGAATCTTGAGGACATTGACAGGGTTACGCACGTTGAGGGTGGTTGATGCAAGTTTCGAATCGGTTGATTGCGGGTTTTGCGCTGATTTGATGCGCTCGTATTGTCCGAAATTCCTCAGGAGTCTCAGTGAATGATGAACGAGTTCTTCTGACACGGCCATGTTTCCGCAGACAAATTGTACGCTTTTCCCATGGACCAATTCTTGGACTACCCAAACCCGGCTCCAATAGGCCCGTGTGAAGAGTTCAGACAAGGCCACGACGACGCTGTCGCTGCCACCAGTTCCCGACGACAGCTGCGCAGAAATGTCCCGAAGGAATTCTTCAAGACCTTGGTGAGGTAGTTTATCAGGATCGGACTCAAATGCTTGTAGGAGTGGACGGAGTCGCAATTCCGGCTTCGTTCCAATGCCGAAGCTATATGCAAGGGACCCATAACGCTGGATCCAGAGCATGGCGGCATCGCTATTTACTGTGGCTGGACCTAGCCAAGTTATTACAGACGTCGCCTGCGAATAAATTTGCTGCATTTGCTGCACTTGCTCTGTTTTCTCCGCTTCATCGTTCTGATCAATACAAAGAGCGTCGATCCAGAGTGTCAGCGGCACATCTTCTGGTGTCAAATGAGTAAGAGCAACTTCAAGACTTTTCGTGACATGGAAAGGAGTGTCGCCGACGAGAATACGGCCCTTTTGGCTTGTATCACCCCAGGTATAAGAGAGCGCGAAATAAGGAGGCGGCTGATCTAGGGAGACATGAGAGATGGTACAGGCTACGGGGAGTTGGGGCTCAGATGCGCCAGCGTCAGAAAGCTGCTGAATTGATGACGTCGTAGAAGGGGCAAGACTGGTTTTAGGTAGAAGATGGATGAGCCGGATCCTCCTTAGGTCGGGTGTTAGTGCCCGATACACGAAGTATGACATGGTCAGAAGGGGGACGACTTTAAAAACTCTAAATATTTACGAGATCCTGATGCCTGCGCCTGCCGAAGGGGTGCGAGAGGTGCGGGGAAAACACGTGACTTTGATCAGACTTTCGGCGCGCGACTGGTCGGCGACAACTGATCTGCAGCCTCTCAGACATTTTCAGCCAAGCCTTGTTTTCAATGCAAATTTAAACAAATTCAACGATCAATTTTCATCGAGAAAACTTGACGTTATTCCCCTGCGGATTCCCGGACAGACGCGTAATAGTTCAAGGAAAAGAGCGCGCCACCCACCAGATGCTGACTACCCGTAATCAGTGTGTGCATACCGCCAGCTTCCGTCCCTATTTTCCTCGCAGAATCCAGGGCTTGTTGGATGTTTGGCTCGTAGAGAATACGAGAAATTGAGTGAAAACTCTTCCATATCTCACCAAATGCTTTTTGCGACGTGGCATCTGATTTTGCAACCGTAGCTACATCGCAGTTAGCGGATGCGGCCGCAAAAATGAGGTTTACCTTCACCTGTTGGAGAATCAAAATCTTGCTGTGGATCGTACAGAGTGAAAATGACATGATGGATGTGGACCGTAGTGAGGGCAGTGGCCAAGCGTTCGAGCACGATTGCCGCATCCCTTTGTTCCGAAACTTGACTGAAGATTAAGATCCGTGCGGGAGGTGCCCTACATATATATGTTAGTAATAAGCAGCGGCATGTGACCTAGAAGACTAAGCACCTCTGTCCGTCCGAGCTCTCAATGAACCATTCTGCAGCCTTGCTAACGCTCATCTCATTGTGTGCGCCGTCCAGGAACCACTTGAATGGCCCCTCGACAAGCAATTGAAACCGTCCTGGCCAAGAGAACTGGCCTATGCCCTGCAAGATATCCAAGGATGATAATGTGGCGGCGTCTTTTGGGGCTTTTTCATGGAGAAAGCGGCGAACCGCAGCAAGTGCAACAGAACAATTCATACGCTGGACATCCGGTTTCAACTGTAGTGCATCTGCTGGGAGACACGGATCATTCTCGACGAAGTGAACTTTGACGCCTTTCTCAGATGCGCGGTTTCGAAGAATCTCAGCAGCGGAAGCCTCTTGGGGAGATGAAAGTGCAGGGGACCCGCGCTTGAAAATTCCTGCTTTGTGCCAGGCAATATTTTCGATGTTGGGTCCCAGCTGCTTGACATGATCCATCCCAAGTGGAGTGATGACAGTTGTGACAGGATGGTCGATCACGTTAGTGGCATCATATTCCCCTCCGTGATGAGTCTCAAAGATGGCTGCTTCTACTCCCTCTTTGATGAAGGCATGAAACGACACTAGAGCAATTAGCTGAAGATAACGAGGCAAAGCCCGTGAACTGTTGCCATCTCTTGATAAGGCATCCCACACTTCGAAGAAATATTTTGCGAAAAGGTCTCTGGCGATGGGTTGAAAATCAATGCGAATCCTCTCTTCAGGGAAGATGAGATGTGGCGAGGTGTAGAGGCCTGTCTTCCGTGGGAAACCGGTCCTTTTTCCGAAAGCTCTGAGAAAGGACTCAATGAATGCACATGTACTTCCTTTGCCCTTAGTCCCTGCGACATGGATGATGTTGAGGCTATCAATCTCGGCAGTCTTTTCTCTGTCAGTAAAGTTGTCAAGATTGCTCAACGAGACACACACCGAGTGACCGATCTGGTGAAGCCATTGTCTCATTCCAACTATGCTTGGGGTCCCCTTCAGGTCGGGTTTTCCTTTCGCATCAGGAATACGGCTTAAGCCTGGTAGATAGCTTCCCGGTGCTATACTCGGTCTCTTCAGGCGGCGTCGGCTGTTAAGGATGTCGATGGCGTTCTGGACAGCGTTAGATAGTCAGATTAGATGTAACTAAGTCTGACTCACCTTGTAATTTCTGTCCATCAGTTGCAGCGGCATGACTTTGTTCATCGTGAATGAATACTTAGTGAGGTGACAGCTTGGGTGGTTTGAGTGCCGGAACCGCCCAGGTTTTTCGGTTATTTTTGCCGTCCTTGTTGCGGTGTGAACGCCTCAGGCACCAGCCTCCAGCCGCGTGGTCCACCGGGTCCCCTCGTCTGTTTCATAAGCGCTAAAATGTCGGGAGCATCGGTGCCATGGCAGGGAGTGATGAATCACGTGCACTGCCCGTTGTTCGGGGGGCGCGCTCGTCAATTCCCCCGCACAATCCAGGTATTGCGAGCGTAAACAATTTTCGTGGCACCCTACTGGTCTTGCTGGAGTAGAAAGTGCTGATCGCACAAAGAAATGACCATGCCCGTATCCGAAACTAAGCAACCGAAAGATGCCGTAGCTCTGCATGAAAGAATTCGAGGTCCGTCGAAGGAGGAGATCGAGGCGGCGGTGGCAGAGAGCGTACGTCGCATGCGAAGATGGAGAACGAGTATTGGACTGACTTAACGATCCAGCTAGGAGTAGCTGGCAAAGCCGAATATGTTGAAACCGATATAGAGAAAACGCTGGCCATCACCACACCTTGCCTGGTCTTTCTTATATTCGGGAAGTTCAAGGCCGGGGAGCAAATGTGTGAGAAGCGGTATTTGGCGTACCATATCACCAATGAAGATGCCATCCAAATGGAAGCTTATTCCGTGGTGGTCATCATCCAGGGAATATGAAACCCTGGTCTGCGTCAGCACAATCCAACCGAGCAGGTCACTCTCAATCATCAAATCTGTTGCGGTCACAACTGGTCCGTTGTGTATTGTACTGTCACTCCTGACCCGTCCTGTTGAGACCAGTTTTCCACTAGTTGCAGAAGGTCGTCGCCAGCCAAGCTAACGCCTCTGCCGAACCAGCCGGCTCTACCGTCGCTGAACATGTGTTGGGTAGTGTTCATTGAGGATAGATTGTTGTCGTCGTTGCATGCGGTATCAAAGTTTGCATAATGCGATGGGTAAGCAAGATCAAAGGCTTGGTTGAAACTGTTTGGCTGCTGGTACGTGGCAAAAGGAGCGGAGGCCTCCGAGGGTAACTTCAGCGGCTCGATATCATCTTCCGCAGATGTATCCACGCCTGTCAGAACATTGGAAGCGTCGGCGCTTGTTTGAAAATGATTCTGCCGGGCGTATGAGCCGTGCTTTGTGAGCTTTCGCCTTTTGTCAACAGCCCCGGTGGTGCACTTTGTTCGAGAATCATAGACTTTTTGACGTTTCGACGGCATCCCATCTTCTCTTTGTCAGCGAATACAATGTAACAGTCAGAATAGTTCTGTCCATACACACGAAGCGGATTGTTGGAT
Source organism: Fusarium sp. Barmshour (assembly GCA_020976545.1). Taxonomy (NCBI): domain Eukaryota; kingdom Fungi; phylum Ascomycota; class Sordariomycetes; order Hypocreales; family Nectriaceae; genus Fusarium; species Fusarium sp. Barmshour. Next base: position 61,478 of record JAAIJJ010001273.1, read on the forward strand.
TGGCAAACTCCTCAGTCGTTCGGCGAACGAAAGAACCAAGTTTTGTTTCAATGAGTTCCGAGAGCCCTCTTTTTGTGATGAAATGAGGAAGTCCTGTCCTCAAGGCGTCGATAGTGCTATCCGACAGTGCCTTGATCTTATTTAAGGTCAATGCGATACCACATAATGCCCTGGAGTTGTCATCTAGCTTGGCAAGGGTTTCTCGGCGTTCGTTCTCGCGAGCGTCTTTGTTAGATGGCTCGGCATGAATAAACTTCAAAATCGGTCTGAGTCGCTCGTACTTCAAATGGTGAGGAATGTCACCCTCAAGACATTTTTCGATAGAGAATAAGGCCCGAATGACTCCGGCTTGAGCTGATAGTTCCTGAAGAATCAGGTCGAGATCGGTCGTGTTTTTGGGCGGATTCGCGATGAGATTGGTCATAGTGGTGATATTGGTTAAAAAGACACCATGTCTATTGAGGATGATTTCGAGATGATTTCCCGTATTGGGAGTTCTCGTTTCGTGGTGCTTGGTATATCCCGACAGACTGATTCAAAAAGGCTATGTTGTATGCAGACCAAGGATTTCACGAACAAAATGCTAAACAAGGAAAAGTGTTTGGGGCACTAGTGAGATCCAGAATGAAAACCATAATAGGAAATGGTATTGGTAAGCAAGGTTTACTGGCAAAGACCTTACCGAAATCGGAGGACTCCACTCATGGTGCGGGTTCGTGGCTTCTTAATCCCAGTGCAATTTATTTATAGAAAACAAAGGCATGAAAACTTAAGTTTGGCTGCTAAGATCAACGCTAGAAATATGCCAGGGTAAGTCTGAGGCTTTCAGGCATGCATGTCGCGCCTCCACCAGCCCTGAGCGGCTGCCCGTGTAGGCCTACAGCATTTGTTGGGTGAAGGTTAGGCCAGGAACAGACACGGTAATACTAGAGAATTAGCCGTTCGAAATGGCGAATCACATGGGGGGGCGCTAAATTTATCTACAAAGGCGCCCTAATGGGCTCAACCGAAGGCAGCGCCATCACGTACGTTGGCCTCGAATGGAGAGGACGTCATCAACAATACTTTCAGACATTGGCAGCGGCACAAGTCGCCAGCTTTCTGTGATCCGCATGACACACTCACCGCTTAGATTCCCGAGCACCATCGCGTTGTCAGAAGAAGGCCATCTGGGGTCTTGCACGTATTTTTCTCGTGACATCGACAATGGTTTTGAAGAACTTGTATGAAGGAAGGGCCGGGGTATCAATTTTCTTTTGTAATAAGTGAACCTGCGACCGTGCCACTATTGCTTTGGACTTGCCCGGTGTCGGCAAGACATGGATACTATGTGAGGAGCTGTGCTTCTCAGACACATGTAAGGTAGACCCTTTAACAACACCTTCGACTCCTGCAGTATTGCTTCAAAAACTAAGATTACTAGACAGTGGAGGCTTGATCTCGTCTTCTTAAAGGCTATAGTAGTAAAATATTACCATGGTAAGAAAGTAATAAAACTGCTTCTTAACTAGTAAGAAGATAAGGTAGCTATTATTAAAAAGGTAGTAAAGGCTGCAGCAGCAAATTATTGCTACAGTAAGGAGGTAATAGAACTGCTCCTTGACCGGCGGGGAGACGAGGTTGTGATTACTAATGAAATGGCGAAAGCGATTATGGGCAATTAGGATAACCCAGACATTTTTATGCTTCTGGTTAATAGAGGCAAAGTTCCTATTTCCGCATTACCTAGATTCGAACGGCTTACACCTACACTCAGCAGATGGGGAATCTCTCGGTGGTAATATATCAGGGCATAACCGTTAGACGATTCTATTGTCATTCCTAGCGGGCCAGATGATTCAAATCTGTCAATGGAGATACTGGTATAATATTGGCGGTAATCGGTTGGTAACAGGCATAGGCAACATCCATTTGTTAATGCCATTATCTATGCTTCTTCTGTAACATAATATCCCAATGTTGCTTTACGCCGCTCTCTGTGCGATCTAATCTGTTTGCAATCTGATAATCCGATGGCCTGCCTCCGTTTCTCTTCTGGGTGGCCTTGAGCGCTCGAAGGAGCTTCTCTTCCTTACTTGTCCACCTGCGACGTTGCGTACTTCTCTGCTGGGAACGTCGTCGTTGTGAGGTAGTGACCTCTATTTCGCTCTCATTGTCATCACAACTGAGGCCATTGCTGCTATCATCGCTGCTGTCACCACCCACTGTATCCGCCGCCACCTCTATGGTGTTAGCTATAGACTGAGCACTGACGCATGGCATCGGGCCGTCTGGTTGGTTCTGGTACAACTTGGCTACTGTGCTCGAGATCATCTTCTGGGCATCAAGCAGCGCCGAAATAGCCTCCTCAACTGACGCTGATGTGAGCTTTAGTCGCTTCGATGAGTGACAGACATCTGAGCTAGAAAGCTGGGAGTTATTACTTGCGCCGCCCTCTGAAAACGGACGTTTTATCGAGGATATGACCGAGCTGGGCTCCGTGATGCTGGGCTCTATTGTGATGATGGGCTCTGTTATGATGCTGGATTCCGTGGTGCCAGGCAGCATACTATTTACTGCTGCAGCAACGGCGCGCAGCTTCATATCATCCAGGCTGACTCGCCTGTTGCCTGGGGCAGAGGATAAGGGCTTCTGAGACTCTAATACTGGACGGTTTTCTCCAGATAGCGCAGCGTGGGATATAGCATCAGATACATCTAAATCAGCTACCTGGGGGCTAGTATCTTGCATGCTGTCTTTGCTGTCAATAAAGGTATCTCATAGTTGTCAGTGATATTATTATAGTCCTTAATTTGGATGTATCTACCTTTATCTCTGCAAAGTTGTTTTTGGCAATGCGGCGAGGTTGCTAAAGGTGTACTGATGGTCGAGGTAGTTGATGGAGTGATTTCCGTATCTGGTGACCAAGTATGCTCGGATGAACTGATCTCTGGATTGGTCCCTTCTTCAGAGGTGTTGATATTATAAGCTTCTCGCTGAATGTTTAAGTCGGAGGTTACAGGCATTGTGTCATCATCCTTATACCCATAACCACGACACCTGAGATCCCAGGCGGTGTGCTGGAAGTCGATAGCAGAGTCTATAAGATGTTAGTAGTGGCCGTTAAGATCTAAAGTATAAGTTATACAAACCCGTGTGAACTACTGGATTTTCTGAGATAGGTGAACAGAAATCCAAGCATTCCTCCAAAGTGGGGAAGCCCGAATAAGGATTTTCATCTCCATTTGTAATAGTAAGTGGAATAAATTTCTCGTTAGTCTGAGAATATCTATGGCCAGCAACTAAGGATGGTGGAGGGAGACTGCCAACACTTGTAGATCTTGTCGGGGCAAGTGCAGAGCGTCCTGACGAGCGCTTTTGCTTTCTTTGATTGGCTTGCTCAGGATTATAAGGCTTGAATTTGTGGTTCATCTTGAGTGAATGAATAATTCTGTGAATAAATAAGGCACTTGATAATCACAAAGCGAAGGATTTATGAGAAGTCTAAGAGGTTAAAAGGCCAGGTTAGGAGGAGACCCTCCATTTATACCCCGAGGCACAGCCCCCTGCCCCGTCGCTCTATTAGCAAACCGGGAAGCAGATAAGCTGAAAGGTGCGGCTCGGGAAACACAATCATGCGAAGATGAAATTTCGTTCGGAGCTTGTCGGATGTCTTGAATCATGGGATTGGTCCCCGCTCTTGTCGCCAGTCTGTTGGTCAGATGTTATCCCAGGAAAAGGAAGGTATCGTATACAACACGAGGCCAAAGATGATCAGGAGGCCATAAGAATGAGCCTTTATTGGCGAAATTAACCGGAAGAGAGCCTATCCGAAGGCTTATGCGGCGTGACGGCCGGGAGGCAGACCATGCTCGCCTCTCAGCTACGTACATTTATGCGATGTGATGGCCAGGAAGTAGGCCTCTGTAGTCTGTTGGTCAGATCGTCCGAAGCCGTTGCCGTCTCACGAGCAGGCATAATACGAGGTCGCAGAAGATCAGGAGGCCATCTGAATCACTCCTTATTGGCGAGATCAACCGGAAGCGAGCCCATCCGGACGCTTATGCAGCGTGATGGCCTTGACCATTATAGCTGCGTTCTAAGCTTGCAGAGGTGAGGCCAACAGGGAGTCGAATTGCCATATCGAGTAAATACCTTTGACTAGACAACCTCTATATTCCTGATCAGGGAATTTTAGGAAGTCTAGACCATGCGCTGTGTTGCGACTTCACACCGCATCGCCTAAATTCCTTCGGGGCAGACTTTGGTACCCCTACTTCCTCAACCAGACCACGACACGTCACCTCGCCCGTCATGGCCAAGGCAGACTATCCTCATAACCATTGAGGTCAATGTAACAAGGCCAGAGCCATCTCAACCAGACCATGACACGTCATATCAACCATCATGGCTAAGGTAGACTTGCCTGACATTTGAGGAGATTGGACTATGACATCTAACTCTGCGGTAAGGATCGGGATCCCCTATCCAAAAGGGGCAATTCGAGTGCAGCTGACGAAGGCACTTTTGTATTGCTAAGGCATATTGGGAGGGAAGTATGAATAATATGGTCAAGTCTCAGCCATGCTTATCATGATGCGGGCGTTGGATGAGTGCTTGGCATGCCCTCTTGAGCGACCCCGGCGAGGCTTCTCTTCGAACGATCCATTCCGGCAGCCGCTCCATTGGGGGGCATGAAACAACGGACTAGTTAATCGACTTAAGTGTGCGGGGATATGGGCTGCTATTGTCTTTGGTGTTGCAAGAGGTAATCGGCAATTACTGATATTGGCAATTCGAGCGACCCTTTGATGAAAGGAAGAGGGGGCTGACGGAGGCCGGACTGGTTGCGAGGCGGCCAGTGGGTATAGATAGCAGGAAAACAGAAAAAAGTCCAGCGGCAAAGTCAAAGGCCAAGAGCTCATGGACTATAGCCCGCGAGTCTGTAACATAAGCCTCTCTGGCTGTTGTGAAGTGGACGCAGAGAATGCTATTTGCAAACGGCAGGAAGAGATGTCGTTGTTGAGGGAACACGTGATGAGTGAGAGATAAAGGGAGATGGTCGGGGGTACTTAGAGACTTGAAAGGTACATTGCGCGACATGGTGGGCGGCTAGCCGCTTTATAGGTGTTGGAAAAGCGGCACCAGCTGGCGGGGCATGGAATTTCCAATTTGAGCAAGTGACGAGAACAGGGGTGCAAAATGACAATTTCCTGATGTAGGCAAGCCGTGGCACAATATACCTTTTTAAAATATATAAAATAGCTATTACTACTAAAAAAGGCTAGATTAAAATATAAATACTAAGAGGGTAATAATAAGTATAGCTACTAGGTAAAAAAGGCTAAAATTATAATATTTAAGGGCCTTTATCTAGGCATAGGTATACTTATAGTTTAAGGAAAGGTAATAAAGAAAGAGGTAAATAAAATATTATAAGCTTTATATAAGGTACTATATAACCTAGTAGCTAAGTTTTAATTAAAGTAATAAGAGAGGGCTATATACTATATAGTAAAAAAGCAAAGCCTACTTATTACTATCCTCTTTATAGGTAGTAAAAAGAGCCTAGTATTTATAGTTTTAGCCTTACTACCCAGCGCTAGTATTATAATTATTATAGCTTCCTATAAGCTATTAAAGGAGTAACTTACCTCTTACTATTAATAAGTAGGTATTTACTATTAAGAATAGCCTAAGGCATATATAGCCTAGCCTAGGATTATATTAGTATTAGCTAAGATAGCTATTATTAATAACTTCTTATAATAGGCTATTAAGCTAAGTATTATAGGCTACCTTAACTAAGTAGTATTTAATAAGTACTATATTATTAGTACTGCTAGTAAAATATACTAGCTAAGGCTTTATACTTTTATATATCTCTAAAGCCTAAGTAGCCCTTATGTCTTCCTAATTAGGACCTTACCTCTGCTTTGCTAGTATAACTTTAAGGAGGCTATGCTTTTCTAGGCACTGCTTTATATATATATATTAAGCTACTGGCCTAATATATATTATTATATCTATAAAGTAGCTAGCAAGAAGGATATTATAAAGGTAATAAAGCTAGTTATAGCCTAATAGCTACTTTTAAAGCCTAATAAGAAAGGTATTATATTTTATATTAATTATATAAAATACTAAGCTATCTTAAAGTAACTAAAATATTACTAATATTATACTCTTTAAGATAATAATAAGTTATATATTACTATATACTAAAAGTAAAGGTTTTATAACTAGCTTAATAATAAAGGCTATTATATAGCAGTAACTAGGGCTATAAGGATAGGTCTTAACTTTCCTAGGGTTATTTATATTATTTACCTTGCCTATCTATATAGCCTTATTAACTATATATAAAAAATAGGCAGAGGTAAGTAAGCTAGTAAGGCTATAAATATAAAGGTAGTTATTATTAAGAATAACTAGTCTAATAAAGATATGGATAAGGATTAATATATAGCCCTAGATATATATTATATTAATATATTTATATATACTAAGGGCTATTACTGCTACTAGCTTAGTCTATATCTTAATAGTAACCTATAAGACTGCAGTTATAATAATGCTATTTAATGTAATAATTGCCTTTAGACTAAGCCGGTATAATATAGTAAGATACCTAAGGAGTTTTATAAGGTTATAAAATGCTATAGGTAAGAGGATATAACTAATATAAAGTATATAATAAATATATTATAAAGTATAACTAACTTAAGTAACTTAACTTATTACATTTACTAGCTATATTATAATATATCTTATATATATTATAAGTAAGGGAGCTATAAGGTATTAAATAATATTAATATAAGCTTTAAGTATTATATAGATTTCTAATATAATATTAAGTATTAAAGTTATAAATATATCCTTTACCTAAGCTATTTTTATTATTATATATTATAAGATATATATATTAATAGCTATAATATTAAAGGTAAATTAAAAGTATATTAAAAGTATAGGCATATTATAATACTATTTATATTAGCTATTATAGCTAATAATAAGTTATATATTAAGATTTATAAGCTTATTAATTAGCACTTTTAAAGACTATTAGCTTATATAGCCTAGCTAAGTTATAAGTATAAGAAAAATATATATAAATAAGAAATAATAAATACTATAATAGTATTTAATATAGTAATAAGGTAAAAGGAGGAATAAGGTATTATATAGCTTAAGGAGACTAATTAACTAAAAGGGGAAAAGAAGCTAGCCTTCTTAACTTATAGGTTAATAAGGCTAGAGGACTAACTAGCTGAATTGGCTAAACTAGGTAATCCAGTCTTAAGGCATTATAATCTAAGTAATCTAATAAAAGAGGATTATTATTAAGAGAAGTAATCCTATAGTAATTAGTGAAAATTATAAGGGCTATATAATATAGGCGCAGGGGTTATAATATAATCTCTCCCCTCTATTAGGTCTTGCCCTTAAGACCTATATATCTCTTTATTTTTATATTAGGCTTTAGTAAGCGCTAACTCTCTTCCTTAATTATTTTTTCTTAATATATCTTACTAATTATTATATTATAAAATCTTTATTTAAAATCTTATAAGACTTTAAAGCATATCTATTTAGCAGATTTTATTATAAAATTTAGTTTTAATATTATACCTTATTCTTTTTATAAGGCTAAGGGCCTTTATTATAAAATAATTAAGTATTCCTCTTATTATTCTAAATACACTTAATAAGGTTAATCTTATAATGCTTTTAGTATTGCAGTTACTTATTATATATTTTTCTATATTTATTACCAGATTCTGCTAATTATTTCTTATAATTCCTTAATTAAATTATAAGTCTAATTATCTAAAATAGGCAGAAGAAGAGGTTAAGGAGAAGCTCCTTAAGGCTTAATAGGAGGTTAATAAGGCTATTATAAGGTTATCTTATATTTATTATATAAAGCATTTATTACAGGAGCAGGGGATTTAATCTATTATTAATAGCCTAAATTCTTCTATAAGTAATATTATTACTTAAGAGGAGGATATAGCAGTTCTAGATATTTAGTCTTTTAGTAATATTAATATTATTAACTAGAATATAGTTTTTAATCCTTTACTTTCTAAGGTTATTAGTAAAAATTCTTTAAGAGTTATTAGGTATTTATAAGATATTTTATTAATTTCTATATATTTTTACTTTTTAAGTAGTTTTTTTACTTAATTAAATATATTCTTTATCTATTAACCTTTTTTATATTTTTAATTTCCTTTACTTTATATACTTTTAGTCCTTTAATTTCCTTTAGTTTATTGCTAGTTTTAACTTATATTATATTAGCTACTAACTTAAGTAAAGTAATATAAAAGATTAGATA
>JAAIJJ010001278.1:0-11159 GCA_020976545.1 Fusarium sp. Barmshour
CGCTTATCATACACGTTATAGCGCATTAGTGACGTCATAAATACAATACTAGTAAGTTAACCGTTGCGTTTATCGAAACTATGAATAATTAATACGTATGTAAAGCTCCAGCTTGATGTTATTAATAAAGCCTTTTAGTGGATATACTTTAATTTACTTGAGTTAAGGAAATGTATGGCGTAGCATCGCCGTGCTATATCCTGTTGATGGTATTATTATATCACAAGCAAGAAGGTAATAGAAAACCACATCATTAGCTGCGGCAGGTAAAAAAGAAAGAAAAAGAAGAAGGACATCAGTATACGGTTATTCGCCTTGTAAGTTAGTCCCGCTACTTTGAAGTACAAGAGCAACGCCAGTTGAGGGGGGCTAGAAGATCACGACAATGGAACCGACGGCCAGATCCAGTTATGGAGTTTGATATTTGTGTTTATAGAGATGCCCAAGCCAAGGACAAGGGGCCGAAAACCAAAAAAGCAGCCAAAATGGCAGAAGGCAATAGGTTAACATAAGGAGCTTGATAATAATGACCTTCCCAAGGACCCCTGCCGCCATCAAGTCTTCGATCGTAACTGCATTGCGGTAACTAGGTCTATAAGCGTGATGAAGCCTTAGCGCTTGCTTCTTATAAAGCAACTATAACAGACCATCTCTCCTCCTGTTTCGAATTATAGACTGCCACCATTTACTGCCTGAGGACCCTGGCATAGCTGCATTATAAACTGCAATTATGTTCTTATCTAGAAGTCTATTATTAATTAGGCAAATAAATGTATACATGGGCTGCTTGCTTGTTTTTCAGCTTATTATACCTACGATAGTTTGCCGAGGGTGGATTATAGGACCTAGAGTGCTACTAGCACCTCCGATTCGTTAATTATGCAGCGTCTGAAAGCGGATAACCTTTTGCATTAGGGACGAACGCTTTTCAGTAAGGGTTTAAGGTGTCGGAGATTAGCGAAGACATGTTTAATGGGTTTAGGATCATGTCAAACGGCCGCCATGCTGCCTGATTTAATAGCCTCTACCCAGCCAAATCTAATAGTCCCCCTCATCAGACATCGATCGAGGGTTTTGAGCGGATGGATTGCTCGGGACCTATTGTGGGAAGTGCAATGGTAGTGATTGTTGCTAACACTAAAGATCAGAAAGACAGAACATGCTATCGTTATTGCCTCAGAATCCCCAATTCATCCGGATATACAGGTTTCTGAACGGACCAAGGAGCAGCATAGGCTGTCTTCCAGTACGCCGCGTCCCCCCCACTAGCAGCCGCCTTGTTCTTCCGTCCGTTCTCATTCATAAGTTTTACATATTCGTTGGATGGAGTTGAAGGATGAGGCAGCAAATTGTTTATAGGCATCCAAGCACCTGCGGTCTAATGCCATATTCGGGGTTAGCGTGGGAACGATACAATTGCGCCTAGGAAGACCACACCAGACAGAAATCACACCAGGCACCAAATATCAGGACACTATTGCGGCACTTGGCAGAGCCCTATTCGTGGTCAATACTCAAGACTTTGAGCCAGGAATGGAAGCTTACATAGTAATTCGCACAGGGGCTGGTCATCTTAGGGAAAATATCATCAATCAAAGATAGCTTAGTCGTATGTTGATTCTCCAACGGAACGAAGAGGAAAGGTGTAAAAAGGATCAGAAAGAATGAGATCAAGGATCCGCAGGGCCAGGGTATGGGATCTTCATAACACAGCTTGCAACGCAGCACAGCCGGAAGGGGTAAAATACTATGTATAAATTAATCAACGACCCAACAGCTGGAGCGAATGTCATTTTTATGGCAAAATCCGCCAGCTTGTACCATTGTGGGTGCGATTGGTTTGGCTGTATCGATTAGGCAATTCTTACGTTTAATTGGTGAGTGGCTATTTACGCTAAACGTGGATGTTAGTCCCAGAATTGCCAAATGGTTTTGCCTTATGGAGCCGGCTACAGTGTAATGTTGTGCCTGCATGGTGGTAGGAAGCTTGTTTTTATTAGCCAAGCCAAGATGCTGAACCAATCTCAAACGTCCAGCTATTTGCCGTGGTAGGCGCTGATTTCAGAAAGTTCGCCATTGCCATGTAATGTCGTTGCAAAGCCGTATGCATGACACCTTGTTGACCAAATCGTGCATGCGGAGAGCCCCCTGCATCCTGACTCACGTTCGGTTAGCAACAGGTAGGAGGCTCGAGAAGGTTACATGCTAATCCATGCAAACTGCGCAGCCGACGCCGTTTAACGCCTATTATGCAACCTCCAATGCCATCATCTAGATCTATAACGCCGCGATTCGGTTGCTCCCCGGTTGATGAAGGCATATCTATAATTCTTAGTGGAATAGTCTGAGCGTCTGGGCTTTGTTGTATTATGTCTGTGTTTGTTCACGCTGAAATAACCATGGTGCGCGCAACTAAAATAAGGCACGGACCGCGACGGTCTTGCCGCAAAATAACCTTCCCGCAGGTGAATTAATCTTTATCGGTAGGAAAGCCCCAAGAGCCATTAGGGATGCGGCTAAGGGGCCCCGGAGTTACATTTTTAAGAGTCCGAGTTAGTTGCAAACGTCACGCCCACGACATCGCACAGCTCTTTCTGGACTCTGATAAAGCCATCATAGAAGTTCTCAAAATAAAGGCGCTTCTCGGGCAGGAACTGCCAGGACTAGAGGTCGTTATAAGTGATGCGTAATTTGATATATAAGTAGCTCAAGGATAATCCCGACTTCCTAGGTAGTACGCTATTTACATCGTAAGCTGTTAAACAATAGCTGCTCGTAACAATGTAACAGTATGATGCACGCTCACTGATGTCAAAAAATAGATATCGTAAGCACTAACGATACGCCACGTTTCAAGATATCATAGAGGGGCTCGCGCTTCTTTAACGCCTACGTGAGTGGCTTATTGTGACCAATCGACGCGCCACCTATGCAGTACTGCTCATAAATCCAATCCAACCAAAGAAAGTATTAAACAAATCAAAACAAATGTACTAATAACTCGTTTCAAATCAAACAAAATATCAAAATCCCGGATTTGACATACAATTTGATATATCTGTGATAAAGCAATACTGTGGGAATCGAAGGTGTTACCAAAAGGTCAGAGTTACATGTGACTGAGAAGAGCATCGGACCATCTTAGTTATACGGTGTCAACAATTTGACACACACCATAGGTGACCCGGAGGTTTTCACTGGGCTGACTGGGTTATTGCAACCTCCTCTTATAAGCCATCAGCATGCCATTTAAGCTGCATTGATTTCAACCTTCCAAGTTCTTTATGAGTGATCTGAGCCACCAAGTCTGACATGAAATAGGCACGTTTAAATACTCCGTAGTACCTATCGCCTGTAGTGTCTAGTGTCCATAATGTCTCGATTAGGCTAGCATCAGAAAGATAATTGCAAAGCGAGCAACCGCACAGCTCGGGCTGGTGAGTATGTTCGAGACAGAGTTGTCTCGCTCCGTTCGGCGGCCTCATGGGGCCAGTCTGAGTGTTTTCAAAAAATGTTTTTATAATAATACTGATCGTTATCTTTGAGACTGAATATTCGCAAGTGACTGAAGATGCATGACGATGATAGAATTTCCAAAGTCACTAAAGTCCATACGGATTGCAATCAATCCATACAGGGGACGCGTTAACTTCGTTAGAACCACTTAAACTGAAACGAATTCGCGTAGAGGAAATGATATAACAAGGAAGCCAGCCAACCGGGAAGCTAGAAACCCACTTTGACGCGTTAAATTTAATCAGGGTGTCATATTGAGAGGCCTTTTTCTGGTGAAAGTGGATGGTGGGGAACCACAGCGATCGTGAGCCAATGATTATGCGTACAAACCACTTTCAGCGAAAGTGGGAGAAGTAAATAGAGATGTACACACTCTCTCATATGGGGAAAAAAAAAGCATCGGCATCTCCCAACAACTCTCGTTGTCGCATTCTCATCCGTCAAGACATCATAGAAACATTCCTGTCTTGAACTAAAACAATCTGCGAGGAAAACCGCATTGACTTTGATTCAGTTCAACTGTTCCACTCTTTATTTCTCGATGGTTGTGAGCAAGTATATTTTCTTCTGAGTGTGCCACATTGCAAGGCTCGATTGCAAACTCGTCGTCAACGTTCAGCTCGAAACGTCGGATCCTACAATTCAGTCATTGACAGACCGCTTGGAGGCAATTAAGCCAGCACGCAGTGCATAAGGGACAGCTACTAATGAATAGTTACCAATGGAGAAAGTCTTCAGCCAGGGCGCATCTGAAGGTTGCGTCGATATATACAGGAGATTAGTAAGTGGGATGAGCCATGGTGGAACGCGCCGGAGAGAAAAGGGGGGGAGGGGCCGCAATTGCAGGGGAAGATACAGTTGCAGAGGCTGATCTCTTCGTGGAGTAGCCGTTGTCGACCTTCTGGGGCCGACGCTAAATGGAACGCCGCGGGAGTAGGGCTGGAGTCCGAGAAAGGGCGTGAGCGTAGGCATGGTGGATGGATGGACGAAGGTATCACCATACATGCAAGGACGGCTGCAGCACGAGATCGCCGTGAAGTGGGCCGCAGATCCCGGCTGGTCAAACCACCACCATAAATTCCCTGTCCTACTCGTCCATAATCAAATAAAACCCACTGTCCTGATCACTAGGGCCATCAACCCCGCATACTGAATACGACGCCGTCGTCGCAGGTAGAAGGTATCAATTCGCCCAGAAGTGTTGGATACCCTTGCGATCGCACGTGGCAAACGTCAACCCGGATCGGGAATCGCACAACGGCTCGAGTGAACACAGACGTGCATGGGTCATGGGCCTAGGACAACCCTCCAGAGGATTTTGAAATTACGTTGCACTTTATTGCAGACGATGAATGGTCACCGCCAACCAACTCCTCTGCGTACGAAGCTACAAGAGCAAATAAATCTACTGAATGCAGGGTCTGTTGGAATCTACCCGTTGTACCAAAGTACAAAAGTTAGGGGGCCCCCATACCTAGATACAGAAATAATTGGGCCTATATCCATCCATGTTACATCTGACACGGTCCATTCCACGAGGCTGGTCGGCCAGCGGATTATTCATCTATTAATTTCCTTCGAAGCGGTCGTGGAGTGGATGGAGTGGAGTTGAAAGTGGAGCAGTTAAGTGCTCCCCCCAACTTAGATGTACGAGCTTAACTCTGGCTGGCAGCTACGATCGTGAACAGTCTTGGCAACGCAGCTTTTACTGGCATTTAACGAAAGAAGTGCCGTTGGAACCGTTGAATGTTTTTCACTGGAGCTATATAAACCACAATATGCCGGGTAACGCTTTGCATGACAAACAGCAAAGTGAAGAAAAAAGTAGGGAACCATACATTCACCTTTCCATGACAGCGTGGGTTGAGCCAGAGGTCTCGAAGTGCTCTCGTGACGAGCCAACTGGTGCAGTCCCAAAGTCCCACGCAAGCTTGATCGCTGCAGGAAGTTCCCTTTGTTCCTCCTTCTTCCTCTGTTCCTCGCTTTATTCCTTAGCTTTAGTATACTTGCTGTAGCAGACCAGCCAGGGTGTTGGCAATAAGTTCAATTTTGAATAACCGCTAGCCACTGGCGTAATGGACTACCCCACTAATTCATCCACTATACCCATTCCACTCTCCGATAGCTTCAAATGGATCCACTACACTGGCGGGCGCCGTGGATTAAGGTCCATCCACTCTACTGGGACGGCCAGTGGTGTGGATGGATTGATTTGCAACCCTGACAGGGGCGTAGACCAGTCACCGTACCACCTCCGTATTGCCTCCGTACTGCCTCCGTCCGAAGAGACGTCGCTCAGCGGCACTCCGAGATGCTTGCACATCGGATATGAATTGTCGCAACCTCTTCCTCATATACAGGCGACCAACATGTCCTCAAAGGATTAGAATGACAGGTTGTCCACTTACCACTACGCAGCAGTTGCTGCTTTCTTGGCTTCCCCGCCTGCTTCTTAGATATCCTGCGCGATGACCCTCTTCGCCCCTTTCAGGATATAATCGACGTTCCCCTACTCTTCCCTCCCAGGCTATCAAGCTTTTGGAGTGATTAATGGCCACAACAGCTATATTTTAGTAAACCAATAATGTAAGGACAGACAGCAAGGGTCCTCTATGAGGCCTAAAAGGGGGACCTGACTTTAAACTCCTATACTTGGGAAAAGTGTAGTCACAATAGCCAGCATTGATGTTCGGGGAACGAAATATTTCTAAATTTTACCAATTTTAATATCGTTTAACTGCGATACTGAATCAAATGGCCCCTGCTGCTTAGGCTATCCTCAATATCGTCCTCAGCTGCAGTCCGGAACATAAATCCTTCGAATGGTTGTTTCCAATGCATCCAAAGAATCTAGGCGAGGGTAGACGCCGTAAATTGTCCAAGTAAACTCGCAGTTGACTCGATATCTGGTTCTTCTCGGATGTAGCTAAACAGCTAAACGGGATCCAGATGGCGTCAAGCCCCTCACCCATAATATTTTCCATGATGATGTACTCATGGTGGCGTATTTATCATTATCAATCATTATAAGAAGAGCAATGAAATGAAATGACTGCTGGGTAAGCAAGACCATGATGATACTGATCATTGAGGGGGAAGGAATGAAATGATAATGATTGAAATTATTCGATGAACGGAGTATCCCGGCGGACCTTAGATACCTTATACTATGCAGCATGAACTGCTTCTTCCGCCACTGGTTCCTTTAGCAATCCGTCATAATCGTCTAGCAAGCCTATCTTTAACTAGGGTCTCACTATTTTGCGTTATTGCAATCGGTTTCCGCCTGCAGACGACGGCATTCCGCCGACACATATGTGAACACCTTCTCGCATTCGCATTGAAGGCACAGAGAGGATGTCTGTGACAATCAGCTTAAGGCGTGGGTATTCATACCTCTTATTGAACTAGTATAAGAACGAGTCACAGACTTTCTCCAGGGGATTGGCAAGGCGTAGGCAGGGTAATATCTGGCTCTTCAATCGAAACGAGCCTAAATCGGCTATTTAGATATCGCAGCAACAGTGGAGTGACGAAATTGAGACTTGCCAGTAACGAGTAGATAGCCGTAGTCCCGGTCTCTGAGTACTAATACCTCAGTAAGGTTTATTTTTCCGGAATCCTAGGTACTTATACCTAGCAGGGATGCACCCGCCTGTTTCCCGGACAAAGCGCACATTCTCGCTGTATATGAGGCTGACGTTTAGCCCGTACTTAATAATGTAGTAGTTGCTAAAACGAACGATACGCTGACCCCTATGCTCTTGAAGAACCTCTCCATTGAAAGTGGCATACTCAGACCTACCTCACCCCATAATCAACGTCACGACGGAATGTGTAAAGAAGAGCTGCAGTATGAAAATGAGGAATAGGATGTAATTAGAAATTAATAACCGCTTCTATAATATAGAGTAATTACTCCTTGCTGCTGCTGTATCTCCTTCTACACGATTCCGTTGCCAGTGCGGTTGCTTAGAACACAATCTTCGGCAGTTTTCTCAATAAATATGATCCTGCCCATAGGTTAGACTGGGAAGGCGTAAGGGGAGATGGTCGTACTCCTCATGCCAAAAGTGCAAGCTAGAGACGAGAGCTGAACGACGCGCGGATCTCATCCTCTCTTCCCCCCGGGGCGCCTAGAGTCAGCCCTCACCACGGCCACTGAAGGCTCCGGACACGATTTCCTCAGAGGATCCTTTCGGAAGGTGCCCGGCCTGGTCTTTCTTATCATCCCGATAATTCTTGAGAGCGGAGTGTATAGTCTGGAAGAGCTGAGACGTCTGACGGGTCTGGTCGTCTATCCGTTGACGATGTTGGGAATTCAGTTTCTGGAGCATCTCGATTTTGTTTTCTTTCTCGACCATGGAGCGCCGCAGTGCATGATTCTCCCTGCGCAGCTTGAGAATCTCTTGTTTGAGGGACGTAAGGATGCCACCTCCTGGCTGGGCCTGCTGACTGATATGGCCGAGTGGGTGCCTCTGAGAGGGCGGTTGGAATGGGGCGACTACTGCCCGGGAAGACATATGGTCCTGAGGGGACTGAGGAGGCAAGGATGGTAGCTGCTTCTCGTACATAGCCAGGAAGAATGTGGTATACGTAACTAAGTTCGTTTGGGTTTGGAAGGCCACACTTTATATGTGTATAAGATGAAAGCTTTGAATAAGTTATAACAAGCAAAGCGGACGGAGGTTTTAGAAATCAGACTGGCGACGAGGAGACTGGCGGAGTTTTCTTTAGACCGTCTGCCCTGCCTGTCTAGACTGGAGCAGCGTGAGGAGGGTTCCTATGGGGCTTGTACTCCCGGGCGAAATAAATTTCCATTGCATGGGCCGGGTGCGCTGCCAAATCCTGCCAGGATATCCTCAGGATGCCCTCCCCCGGTAGCCCTGCGGATCTGCGCATCAGTTCGAGGACCAGGGGTGGGGGGAAGATGACTACCGGTTGGCAAGAGGTTCACTGGCTCGTGCTCGGCATTGGTTTTTCTTGTTATTTATCAACTTGGATGATGAAAAAAGTAGAATATTTGTGATGGCTTTCTGATATATAGAAAGATGAATGAAGTTTGAGAATGGCAATTGTGCTTGGAACACCGACGGAGCTTCCCTCCCCATGCTTACGCGGGAGCATTCTTAGACTGTGAGGGCCGGGGTATCATAAGCCACTGGACCAATTCATAAAGGATTCAGTTCATCTCGTGGCAGACGGAAGACGCGATCCTGCCGTCTCGTCATATGCGTATCACTGGTTGTTGCTGTCCAGCTTGTCACGCTGTAGCACCTGGCGGAGAATAGTAGAATTATACGGGCCTCTCATCCATGTTTTGGCGATCCGATAGCTTCTTAGGGGATTGACATAAACGCGGGTGAAGTGGAAGAAGGCGGGCTTGCCTGGTGTCATTTGTCTCTCGCAGGTGTGGCTGTTTAATGAAACGTGCACGGACAGGCTGCCGGTTTCGCTGGTTGGCCATTCTCGCGACTTGGTGGTTTCGTCTCTTGGTTCAACGGTGCGCAAGCGCGCCCCGCTCCGCCTTGTCGATTCGACCCTTGTCAGCACGACAGATGTCTCCACGTCTCCATTTCTCCGCGGCTCCCACCAAGCGAGGCCGCTGACTCAGAGTCTAGCCTGCTCAATACTTGCTACATACCCCCGAACAACGATGATCGAGCTTACCTCTTCGCCCAGGAAACGTGATAGAACGAATGATAATTGCGCGAGGGCGACAACGCCTTATACGAAGACGTAACCAAGTGGCCGCTACGACGCCGATATCTACATTGTCAAGCGCCAAAACCATCGGCACTATGGCTACAACTCCACTGACGACCCTTCATTTCCAACTCCTGCTGCTGAGCTGCCCCTTTCAACTTTGCTTTTGGCTGATGGTTGATAGCTCTCAGATAAAACACTAGCTAAACGCTAGTACAGGCTAGCCGCATCGGGCCTCTCTAGTTTTCACTTGCACGCGGCCCGGTAAGACTCGTTATCTGCGAACGATTCTGTCGCAGGTACTGATGGGCCATGAGGATGAAATGAGCGCTTAATTTTCTATCTAAAGGAGTGACGAGAGTCGGTCTTTTATACCTGTGTTTAGTCTGCCGATCTCATAGGCAGCAGGCTGTTGCCTGATGCTAGTTGTGGTGTAGCGTTCACGCTGACCGTGAAGCTATTTATGATGGTTGTGATTCTTGCCCTTGACATATTTCTCCTTGTGACGCTAGCCGTTTGCCTGCTGTTTCTTGTTTAGCCTTTAGCTCTTATCGCCTTTATCCAGCTGCCTTTTTTGCTTGCCACTGTGTTATCAGCAGCAGCAGCAGCAGTAGTAGTAGTAGTAATATTAACATTACATGGCCTTCGACTGCAGGTATACCGGTCTATCCAAGGTTCTGAATGAAAAACCTGTACTCCAACGCCTTCCCGCTGCTCGCGATACCTTCATACACCCAGCTTAGCCTCTCCGCTAAGCGCCGATTGCCGTGGGTAGACCGCCATTTAGCTCTCTTTCCTCCTCAATTTCGCATTTATCAACTAGCCGCGCCGCCGGCCGGTACATATGCTGCATAATCGACACGATCATGACGCTTGGGCTGTCAACTTTACTGCAATGACACCATCACACTTTGTTCTGGTCAACCAATCATGCTTTGGGACTGACAGAGGCCCTTGGGCAGGGGCCAGTGTGATTTTACCACTTGACCCTCGCGTGGGCCGACGACGTCGCGCTAAACTTTTGTGCTATTCTAAATACGCACGCCGAATACACACTGTGTAAAGGGAACTTAATCATTGTGTGAGGTTCTAGGTTTACAACCTGCGCGCGATCATCAGTCTCGTATGTCCTCCTATCCTTCACCACGACCGTGTAAAACGATAGACAAGGTCCAAAATCAATCCACTGGTGGTATCATAAAGGCAGCGGGTAGAGAGAACAATCAGTAGGTAACGATTGGATTGACCATATGTCTGATGCAAGCTCTTGCTTCCTGTCACTCATCCAAGAGCGGACGTAGTGAATGAGGAGCCCGTGGTCCTCAATATATCCAGGACCCATTGTGGCGCGCTACCTCATTTTTATTTTTTGTGGGGCCTAAACGACATCTGTCATGCACCTGATCTTATTGGTCCGGAATCGTTGCTCTGTCCCTCTGACGATGGTTGGGCAACACCTCCGTTGCAAAATCAACCCATTGTAGTATCAGAGCCTCACTGTCTCTTAGTCTTGGTCGAAGCGGAAGGCGTTCCGGGTCGGTTCGAGCTGCTGCCGGCTTGCGATATTGGCGGTTGCCAGTTATAAAAGGTTATCGACGAACTTGGTTGAGACTCTTGTTGAGACGATTGGATCTGCTGTATTTGTGGATGTGATGCTATCGCCGGGGCTGCTGCTTGGGTAGGCTGCGATATGTCCCTTTGGCGTTTCGGATGAGCATGTTGGAGAGACAGAAGCTGGAGGTGATAAGCCTGCGAGACAGACGTGAGCTGCTGCGACCCAGCCATCTGTGGGCGCACGCCTCCGCTACCCATGCGGACGAAGATCAGAGGAATCATGGCGGGCGGGATACCGCCTTGCAGAGATGTGCACAGCATGTCCATCTCGACCTTCCTCTGCTCAAGTCGCAGACTCTCCTGCCTCGTCCTCTCCTCTTCTC
>JAAIJJ010001281.1:0-53098 GCA_020976545.1 Fusarium sp. Barmshour
TCACAGCTCGAGACCAGACTGGCCTACCCTAGACCACTAACAAGGTAGACCCGGATCACGTGGCGATACGTTATCGCAGAGACTTTGTTTACCGACTAGATAGTTCCTGAACGTAGCTCCACGAGCTACGTCTTGTCAATAGAGCCTGACCTGCCTGCAGTGCCTATCCGTAGCAATAGATCATATTCCGCCTGAAGCGTTCCCCGTTCACCTGTATACCGAGCCCAGCCCGTGACAGATTAATCCTTAATAAATCTATTAACTTATTATATTTTATAATTATTACTTACTTTCTAATAATTATAAAATATATATATTAAATAGGTAAATATTATATTTCTTAATATAGTATTTACTTCCTCTTAATAAGAAAGAGGTTATATTAATAATATTAAGTATAAATCTTAATATAGATAATTTTTTAACTTATACGTAAGTACTAATTAAATAAGGCAAATATATTATATTTAATATTAAAGACCTAGGATTAAATAATATAAATATATATTATATTAATAGAAATACTCCTAACTAAGAGGTAAAAAAAGTATAGGAGAATAATAAATACAAAATATAAGGTTTTAAACCTTAGATATATAACTAAGGAATTTAATAAAATAAATAGTTTTTAAAATCTATAAGCTACTTAAAGATAAAATAAAAGGTTACCTTAGTAATTATTATCCCTACTAAGATAATAATAGGTATAAGAAAGCCACTATAATCTAGGTCCTTATTAGGCATTATAGTAAAGCTATTACTTTTAGTTTTATTCCTATTTAAGATATATATTATTTATAATTAGCTAGTTTCCTTATTATTAATAGCCTTTTTCTTAACTTTAAAGATACTTATAAAAGCTATATTTAATAATAAACTCTTTATATTAATATAAAACCCCTAGCTAATTAATAAGAACTTACTATATCCTTAATAAATAACTATACCTACCCCTATTTCTAGCTTTTTAAAGATAAAATATTAATTAATTATAACATCAAAATCTCCCTAGCTCTACTTAATATGGTTTAAGATACTATTAAATATATTATTTAGTATTTTATTAAAGTAAAAGCTAATAAATAAGTTAGGCTAATACTAAGCCTTAAAAATAATAGCTAAAACTAACTTAAGGAGTTTATAATACTTAATAAAAAGATTATTAGCTAGGTTTATTATATTAATACTAAAGGAAGCTATACCTATTACTATATAAGATCTATAAGTAATTTATATATACTAAGCACTATAGTTATTCTATTACTATTTTAAAATAAAAAGCAGCTAATTTCTATATTTATATTTTATATAAGACTTATTATAATTATTAAAATAAATATTAAAACTAAGGAAATCTAGATTAAATATAAACTATATCTAGATATTTATAATATTACTTATAGCACTGCCTAAAGGATAATCCCCTAATATACCTCTCCTGCCTATAATAACTAGGAAGTTAATATATATATTATCTCTAGTATAGTTTATTTATATATTAGTATAATATAGAATAAAATATTATAATTTACTAGCTTTTATAACTTAGTTAATATAAAGAGTATAGTAATATATTATAAATAGTTTATTAATATATAGACTTAATTTAAAAACTATCTCCTAGTCGCCGCCTTTAAGTTCTATAAGATTATAGGAAAGGTTAAAGTAGGCCAGGTTATGCTTTTTAATATCTTTGTAAAGGTATTCCTAGCTTAAAGTAAAGAATTTAATTAGCTCTTATAGAATAGGTTAGTAATAGGTTTATTTAGCTAGTTTAGACCTATTATATAAATCCCTTAATAGGCTACTCTTATTCTTAACTTAAACTATAATTATAATAAAGTAAGACTTATTAAATTCCTATAAATACTTTAATATTAGCCTTATAATACATAAGGTAAAAGAATAATAAGATATTAGTAGTTTTAAGATAACTGCTAGCTTTATATAGTTTTACTTAAGTAAATTAATTTAGGTTCTACTTAACTTATAATAGTATATATATTAAAAGCCCTAAGTCCTAGTCAGTCCTTGCATACCATAGCATAGAAGGGGAGTCTTACTATTTTTATATAAGCCAAACCAGAGCAATATGAGATATATAAAATACTTTTATATTATAAGAATAATCTTATTAAGAATAGAAAAGTTAAAAATATCTTCTTAGGCTTTATTATCTCCTAGGTTATATAGCCTAATAAAGTATTAATATTTATATTAACTATCTTTTACTAAACTAGCTTTATATATATAATTAATATAAAGGAAGAGTTTTAAAGTTTACTTACTTATATAAGAAATAAATACTTATTAATAATAAGCTACTTAGAATTCTTATTTTATCTTAAGTAAGGAATATTAATACTAAGTAATTTTATATTAAAAGATAATTAGAATTTTAACATAATAATTATAAGATATAATTCTATCTAAAATATAAGAGAATAAATAAGGTTAAAAGTTAAGGTATAAAATAATATAATAAAGTAAGTAAAAAATAAAAAGAATAAGTATAATAGTTTATAGTTTTAAACTAGCTAGAATTAGACCTTTATAATTAATTATTAAGCTAAATAGCCCCTAGCTAGGCAGCCTAGAATACTTTGCTCTAAAGGCAGGAATAAAGAAGCTTTAAATATCCTGGTTAAGGTATATAAAAGATCTGCCTTGTCGCTTAGCTCCCTTTATTAAAGTACTAAGATTAAGGCTTTAATAGTACTATACAAATAGTAACAGGACTAACCCTTTTATTTAAGCTAAATATATAGAGATTTAAAATACTATTTAGCTAAAGACTTCAGTAGCTAAGACTAGCTAGATAGTTTTCTTATAAACCCTTAGTAACTATAAGTATTTATTACTTAATATCTTAATTTTATTCTTTTTTTAATATTTAAATATAAAACCTTAAAAACTATATATAAAATATTAATATTAATTAATATAAGAAATAGTCTTATATTTTATTACTTTTATAATATTTTAAATTTTATTAAAATTTAAAAACCTTATAATTAGTTATTATTTAATAATAATATTTAATTTTAATTTTTCCTTATAGTAATTAATTTCTTAATTTACTTTATTAAAAGATTTAGTTATAAAATACTCTTTCCTATTATAGCTATTAGTATACTTATAATATTTAATATCTAGATAAGGTATAGCCCCCTTAATTTAACTTAATTTTATTAGAATAACTAATATTTTTATAAATACTTTATAATATATATTAATATAAGTAATATAAGTATTAAATAAGCTATTTTAGCTATAATATTTCTCTTTTATAACGTTACTGGCTTTATATAGCCCGGCTTAACTATTACCTATTACTTTAAGATCCTTATATATAATATTTATACTAAAGGCTTAGCTATTTATCTAAATATAATAGCTTTATTTAGTATTTTAAACTAATATATAAACCCTATTAGCTTAAATAAACTAGCTTAAAAGTTTTATTTTATTTATATTATAATTTTAATTATTTAAGTAATTTATATATAGTTTTTATTTATTAAGTCTAAAGGTTTAATACTTAAAGAGATTACTATTTTATTTAATAATAAAGATATAAAGGTCTTAAAGAAACTAACTAAGGGCAAGAAATAAGAGGTATTTAAGAAGAGGATTTAGGTTTAAGGCTATAATAGGACTTTATTTAGGTTACTAGACTTATATATAAAATCCTTATAAGCCTTTTAGTCTTGAAATATAATTTCTATTTTTTTAAATTAAAATTATATAAATTATAAAAATTAAAAAGATATAATAAACTATTTTAAGTATTTTAAATAAACTATAGCTTAGCTAGATATTTTAATTATAATAAATAAGAGTATTATTAAAGATATAAGATAATAAAAGACTAGCCTTATTATAAGAGTTTATATAAATATATACTTATTATAATAAAGCTTATTACCTATTTATTATAACTAAATATTACTAGTAGATATTATATTAATAATCATAACTATCTTCTGCTAAAGCCTCTATTAAGATAATATAGAAGTCAAGTAAAGTCACTAAGCTCAAAAAACCTCGACCAGATGTATATAAAGCTTAAAGAGACCCTAAAATATAAGAATAAGGCTTAGCAGTAAGCTCTAGATATACCTTATTTTAATACAGCTGCTCTAGTTATTATTTTATTAATAATAAAAGTATAGCTAAAGTAAAAGTAAATAATTAAGGTAATAACTAAGAAGAAATATAATTAATATAATTATAAAAATAAAAAAAATAAAAAAGGAAATACGTCTAAATATAATACTTTAATATATAATCTTAATCTTTATTTTATCTTTATATTATTTATATTTATTTTATTAATAAGCTCTATTCTAATTATTAGCCCCTCTTAGGCCTTTAATAGGCTAAGCTTTTTACTATTATTAAATAATTTAATATCTTAATACCTTAAAAATAGCTAACCTACTAGAATATAAAATATATAAAGGTAATATATAAGAGTTTAAGGGTAAGATAGGTTTAATTCCTATTATTACTAATTAATATAATTTAAACTAAGAAATAGAGGAGGAGCAATAGCAGGATACCTATAATATAAATAAGGGCACGTTTAGGGCTTAGGTAACTAACAAAACTCTAACTAATATATAACAGTATTACATACTAAGTAAAAGGAAGGATGCGTCTACAAATCTCACGACCGAGTCGAACTCTCTCGGCAGCAGCTCCACCTCGTCCCTCAAGAACAGCCTTATTTTCTATGGCTCGTCTAGCCAGGAAAGGCAGACACTCCTTCAAGTCGCCGTAGCTCATTGACTTGACCACAAGTGGGAAGCCTCCTTCCGCTTCTATTGAACCAATAATCTTGTTGGTGAGGTCATCCTTCATTCCTGTACATAAGTTAGCCAGATGAGTTATCGTTACGGCTTCGCATAAATGGCAACTTGCCGTACAACTGGGCAAATGCGATACTGCCGGCTATTTCTTTGGAAACCACTAGTTTTCCGTTTTCGTCGTTTCGCCGAGCCAATCCATGCCTCTGTAGTAGGTTTAGCCCGAGATCGACGCTGATGGAGTTGTGGGTAGCGAAAACGGCGCTGAGCTTGGAATGGCCCGTTTCTCGCACCTGTTGAGCAACGGTAGCCAGGGTCTTCTCGATACCATAGTTGAAGCTTGCATCGGTCTCTTCCTTGGTTGGCCATACGGGGCCGGGTCCTTCTTTACCATCTGCCTTCCACCGCTCAGCCTCTGTTACCATGTAGGCGCCTCGGATCTGTTTGAATAGCAGTTTGTAGCCACGCTCTTTAGCACGGGCTATCTGCTGGTTGAGGAGCTGGGGGTATCGGCGGAGGTAGGCTTGGAATGAGGCGATGCAAGTGGCCGGGCCGTCCAAGGTGTTGTACTTTTGCATGAGCTCGTCGGTGAGACTATCGATGACGGGCTGGTACCATGACTGCTCAGCATCGATAACAATTCTGACGTTGTTATCTCGTGCTTTGCTAGCAATAGCCTCCATGGTAGCGCGTAAGCTCATCAATTGTTCGCGGTCCGACTCAGTAACCTCTCTTCCATTCAGTGCGGCCTCCCAATCGCCATCGTGAGGTAGTCCTGGGTAAGGCACATCCATATCCAATCCCCTTTCCTCCCTTGCCTTAAGTATAGCATTGGATCCATTGTACAGGGCAATAGGATGAGGCAACAAGCCAGTGATCTTGATTCGGACCCAGCACCGGTTATCGCCGCTATACGCACTAGCATCAGCACAGTACTTCTTGGCCAATTTTCCCTGAGCATCAATAGATTCCAGGACAAGCTGTGTCTGCTTAAGGATCAAAGTGGGGTCCTTGCTGGAACCATCCAACTCAGCCTCGATGTTATATCCGAGGAGCGTGCCGATTTGATTCTCGCGAAGGTATTGGATCTTTGGCATGCAGTCCTCAGTTTTTTCTCCACCTAGGAACTGGTTGAAGAATGTCTTCATGACAAATTTGTGCGTAGTCGAAGAGAGGATGGGAATCTTTGACACGATATTATAGAGTGTCTCGCTCATATCGACCCAGGTTGGCGAAGAACAGAATGCAAACGCGCTGTGGAGTGCTCGTTAGCCAACTCGCTATTTATCTTTAGAAAGGTCAGACTTACATCCAGCCCGAAAATAGCTTACTAAATGGGACTTTGTGGAGGGCTTCAACATCTTGCGGATCATCAGGATATCGGCTTCTATTTGGCTTCAGTAACAGCATTCCGAGTAACGCAACTGTGCCACCTGCAGCGTAGGTAGCCCTGTTGCTTTTTGAGATCCATTGCTTCAACAAGGTCGTAGGCTGTGCCAAGGTCGATACTGATTTGATCGCGCGCGGGGCAATTAATGTTGGATAACGCCTCGCAGCCAGAGTGGCTCGTTGCCTTGTTAGGAATAGCATGACTATGATTAGGAGTGTATAAACACATGAAATGGGTCAGAGAAGATCAACTAATATATGGCCGGCATTTGAAGACGAGATTAAGGATGTTAGTTCGGCGTCACTTTACTCGGCCCGGTCAACGACCTGAACGAGATATGTTTAGTCTTCGACCCAAGCCGAGGTAGGTTCATCGAGGCCCGTTACTTGAGCCAAATTCAGTAACAGGCTTTATCAGCAGCTGTGATCTACTCACCTGGAGAGCCTCTCGGCCCGAGTCATACAGCCCTCAGCAACGCAGTAATACACCAACTCGGGCCGGAGCCGATTTCGGACCTTGCAATCCCCCTACCTCTGCGATAATTATGGAGATACAACCCCGGATACTTCCTCCGCATCCTCCACTTTTTATGATATAGCCCAAGTCTTAAATCTATTAGTAGCTAATGAGAAACTGAGCTACTACTAGAGTAATCAATTACACTGCAATATGTAAAGGTACTGCGTGCCTTTTCCCTAGTGTCCAAAATTTGACATTCCTTTTCATTTTCTCAGTTCTGTCTTTCCTTCTTTCTCAAATATGGAGAAGTCAAAGAAGGACAATATCGAGACTGCAGAATGGCCAAGACTTCAATGATCTTGATGTTGCAGAGGCCCAACCTTGCAAGCCCGAGGGCGGTTCCCCAGGGCCTGTTCAGCAGTGAAGAGGATAACGTCGACTTTCGCAGAGTGTCATGGCCAGCTGCAGCTGTCCTCATAGCAAAGTTCCAAATCGGCCTCGGGGCTCTGGGTCTCCCCAGCACTTTTCACACCTTGGGATTCTTTCCCGGCATATTTTATTTCCTCATCCTAGCTTCTATCTCAACCATGGCCGGCTATCCTTGCAGAAACGCAAGGCAATATTACTCACACATGCACAACATCGATGACGCCGTTGAGCTTCTGTTTGGAAAACAGGCTCGAGAAATCGCCGGCTTCTTCTACTGCATTTATCTCGCCATGACAGCTGGTGCAGGAATGCTTACCACGTCCGTTGGTTTCAACGCCCTTTCCGACCATGGCGCTTGTACCATAATCTTTGTGGCTCTCGCTCGCATTGCTGCCCCCATCATTGGAGCTAGATTCAGAGCATTGGAAAAAATTGCTTGGGTCAGTTGGGTCGGCATGGCTTGTATCATAGTGTCCACTTGGATCACAGCCACTGCTTGTCTGACTCAAAGTCGGCCAGGTGCAGGCCCTTCCACCAGTTCCATCGACCTTGATATCAGAGTCATTCCCAACACCAGCTTCGCGGATGCTATGACTGCCATTTTGAATCAGCTATTCGCCGTCGGAGCATCTGGTGTCTTCTTTTCCATAGCAGCCGAGATCTGGAAACCCGCTAAATTCACTCGAGCTTTGATTTGCGGCCAGGCCTTTATTGTACTAACTTGCATCGCTGTCGCTAGCATCGTCTACGGCAATATTGGTCAGTACCTCGCTAGCCCAGCACTGGATCAGCTGGGCCCCTGTTCAAGAAGGTGTCCAACGGTATTGCCCTGCCAGGTCTGCTGATTACAGCTGTACTGTACAGTCACATCGCCACCAAGTACTGCTTTGTCCGAATCATTCGCGGCACAGACCATCTCCAGCGTAGCATGCTTAGGCATTGGGCAGCTTGAATCGACAAACACATAGACTCTGTCGAACCTATCTAGTTTCATAGTGCATAGTGCGTATTGAAGCCCAGGTGTAAGTCAACTATGCTTGGGTGTGGCTGTTCACGACTGCAGACATCGGCGACATTGCCGAAAAGAGGCTTGCGTCGAGGAGATTGGCAAGACTTTGCATATGCAGCATCTGCTCCGGCTCCGTCGTTAATCCAAACATGGTATCTGGATCATCCATGTTACAATTTAGTCCACTCGCCATTCCTCCGGCCAAAACCTGAGCAGCTTCCATTGCTGTGCCGTCGAACTGCAAATCACTAGTCTCTAGATGTGATTGTGATAAATCAAAACCCGGCAGCTCCTCCATAATGGGTGGCCATTGTTGCGTTGCTGGACCCAAAAGATTGACAAGCGAATCAAGATACGCCGAGTGTAAATTGACAATGTCTTGGGGGGATTGCACCGCCTGACCTACGTGACGAGCAATATCCTGTATAAGACCAATAGCCGTCTTTTGAAAGGCTGGACCAAGGACACCGTTGCACGGAAGACAGAGCAGCAGGCATAAAAAGATGGCAGCGTTCGGGCCGAGAAGAAGGATAGAGTCAGGAGCACGTCGTAAATCCTCGGGTGAGAATTCAAGCAGATAGCGAAGTGTTTCGAACCCACCTTCGATGCTGCTCCTAAGTCCAGCAACATCCGGAGACAAGACGTCCTCCAGTGGCGGAATCCCAGGTAGATCAAGCCTGAAAGTAGACGGTGGTGAGTGGCCGTTGGCTCGTAGAGACTCCGCGACAGATGCAGTTATTGCTTGTCGAAGGATTGCGGAAGATATGTTGAGTCGAACACTGCTTTCCCAAAGGCCGATGAGCGTTCGCAGATGATATTTCCCAGGGTGCATTAGTCGACGATCAAACGGCAAGTCATCTGGACATGGTCTTGAGAGATTTCTTTTGAACCGATCCTCCCAAGTCGACTTCCACCTACTCAATTCCGAGTCCATCTGCTCCAAAAGGCATGACAGCATAAGCGATGGGGCTTTCTGGACAAGACCGCGAATCTTGGATTGTATACGACGTAGATCAGCACTACAACAAGCCATGTAGTCCTGCGGCAACACATGTGGCATTCCAAGCCATGTATCGAGGTAGTTGACGAATGGATGGTCATCGTCACTCATACTTGAAGTAGCTCGCTTCATGAAGAAGAGGCTCTGCTGTTTGTCCTGTCGAAACAGAGCCACCCATGTCCGCTTTCTTCTGACCGCCTGGTGCCCCTCGTCATCGGCCATTTCCCAGTCTAGATCATGGAGGAAGCGGAAAGCGTAGCCACTATGTCGATAAGAGACGTCGTCGTCTGCATCTTTCCAGCAAGCCAAGAGATAGAACGCTTGCATAGATTCAATTGATCTGTCTCCTTCGGCGAATGCCGTCACTGCCAAGTTTCGCGCAACGCTGCATAGACGACTTTGAAGAAAAGGGTCTGTTGTCGAAACAAGTTTACCATTGATAAAATTCGCAAACTTGGACGAGCAGTATAGAATGGTGGCAAAAAGCAGCCGGCTCCTTCGCCTAACATCATCGTGGGTATCGACGTGGGGATCGAGGAGGTACTCCCACTTGGCATTCATTCCAAGCATGAAATGGTGAAACAGAGCTTCAGATGCCGAGCGGCTAAGGATGCCGTTATCAACTGGGTCTGTCATGGTTTGTCCAAGTGTCATCGAGTCACGATATGTGGGCATCTTGACCAAAGGACCAGGCTGATGGACATCATTTTGAGGGTGAGATAGGCCACTGGGCTGAAGCGGGCTCAAAAGACATGACAACTTCAACGTGGGGCCCGAGGACTGTAGCTGATCAGATGATAGTAGCTGCTGGGGGGTTGACTCGTCGGCCCCAGCGCGCCTGTCCCCGGACGTGACAAAGCTAAAGGGCGCACCCCTCTTTCCTTTGAGAGTAGCGAGGGCAGAGACTATCCGTGCCTGAATATCGGGAGTAATGAGCGCCCTATGAGCATGATGATCGACACGAGGAGAAGGAGGAGATGGAGGCGCCGACGAGATGTGTACATGGTCCGAAGCCGGAGCCGGCTGCTCCTCTTGCTGCTCCTGTTGACTCTGATGTTCCTGGACCCTTAGTCGCCGAGAGTGCGGGTGGATCCTTGGTCGATGCCTAGCTCTCTTGGGCTGGGTAAACACACATTCTGTGTTGTTGGTAGTGCATCGTTGGCACTGGCTCGCGTTTTGCGCGACGAGACATCGGACCTTTCCAGCCCGGCATTTGAGACAGGCTCTGTAAATTGTCAATAATGTCAATGGAATGGCGTGCCGAATGCTCGGGTCACTCACACTGGTGCGCGATGGAAATTAGACGGGGTGACTGTTGATGGGGCCATGAGACGAGTAGGTCAGTGCATGAATCTGGGTAACGGGCCGAGCAACAACAGGAATAGGACAAACGATGGACCTTGGAATGAAACGAGATTGAAGAATGGGAATCTCTGTTGGAGCGGAACTAGGATCCGGGGTAGATGCGGAGAAAAAGTGGGTGCACCCGGTCGCCAGTTCCGCAATCTTGACTCCTTCGGGCCGAGATGTCACTTGGGGATATTGGAGTCGCATCTGGTGCCTCCAACTGTCTTGACGCGATGGGTATTAAGAACCCTCTTGTTGTCAGGAATCTCAGAAGAAAGTAACAGACTCAACACCTCATCTTCTCTTCCTCTATATTCGAAAACAGAATACACTAAATTGCCGCCAACATGCCTGGTCGTCTTGAAGGAAAGATCGCTGTCGTCTCTGGCTCTACTCAGGGATTTGGTCGGGGTATCCTTGAGACCTTCATCCGTGAGGGCGCTGTTGTCCTTGGTCTGGACCTCCAGGCCAAGGATGGACCTGTCGACGGCTACACCGAGAAGCAGGCCTACCAGATCCAGGCCAACGTTGCCGAGGAAGCCAGCTGGCAGAAGGCTGTAAGTGGACTAATGAATCGATTGTGGTACAGCTGTTCAGCTGCTAATTGCCATCTCTTTTTCAGCTCGAGACGTCCAAGGCCAAGTTCGGTGCCGCTCCCTCGATCGTCGTCCACAACGCCGGCTGGTCATACCCCAACAAGTCCGGTATCGAGGTCACCACCGAAGAGTTTGTTCGCCTCTTTGATGTCAACGTCAAGAGCGTCTACCTCGCTTCCAAGATCCTCATTCCCGAGATGAAGAAGAACGGCCCTGGCTCTACAGTCGTTATCTCGAGCGAAAACGCTATCCGACCCGGTGCCACCCAGACTTGGTACAACGCTACCAAGGCCGGTGTCTCGTCCGCTACAAAGTCTATGGCCCTCGAGTTTGCCAAGGACCAGCTCCGCTTTAACGCCATCTGCCCTACCTCTGGCAACACCCCTCTTCTGAACAAGTTCGCCGGTATCGCCGACGGCCCTGTCCCTGAGGACATCATCAAGGCGAAGTGTGCCGCCATTCCTATCGGACGCCTCGTCGAGCCTTCTGATGTGGCCAATGTTGCCCTCTTCTTGGCTGAACCTGCAAGCTCAATCATTAGCGGGATCGAGGTTCTTGTCGACGGTGCCCGTTGTGTCTGAGTGCACATACATAGGAGTAATAGAAGTTTGTTCTTATAAGAAAACACATTCCATCCTACCTTAGAAATGAAAGGGAAGTCATATTAGTTTCAGTACAGAACCGGTGACAAAGATTATAAAGTAGATAAAGCTCTGTCCCACCTGTTTTGGGGGGAGTATTGTCTATTGAACATGATCTATCTATCACCAAGTTCTACAGATATCTCGTCGTATTCTAGGCTCGACACTTCGTTTCCTCTCTTTATACTTATTCCACAAGTATTATGAACGGCTTTCATTTACAAAGAACGAGGAGCCGGCTTTGTCTCAAGTGTCGGTCATCGGCAGTAGGATAGAGCTCTGTCCCTGCTGAATTATATAATCATTGCCGAGCATCAGATTCATTAACTTCGATGGCCAGGCTAGCGGTTTACATTTTTTCCTGACGTTTAAAACTTAATAGTCCTATGCCAATCCCTCACAGACTAGTTTCCACGTTCCTCAAGCTCCTTCGCCCTGTCCGTAGCTCGTTCAAAAGCCTCTGAGAAAGCCGCTTGAGTGTTAGCTCTATCGAGAGTCGCGATTCCCTGGTAGCTTGCTCCTTCAGGCGCTGCCAAAAACTCTCGAATGTCGGTTGGTGTTTTGCCCTGTTCCAGGAGCTTGACCCATCCCTCGAGGCACTGAATGGTCACCGCGTTAACCTGAGGTTGAGTCATGCCTGCAGCCAAAGCAGCATCCGCCATTCCGTCCAGCGCAATGCTAGTGAGGGCGAAATAGGCCCCCGTCAGAATACCAACAGCATGATATGTTTCATCAGGTACCGTGACTGTCGAGCCGAACTGTTCGAGAATCTTGGTGACCTTTTCCAGACTTTCTGGTGATGCATCAGGCCCGGGCTCCTTAACCACGGTCATTGACTCCCTCAGCGACGTAGCGAGGTTCGGCATGACTCTGATAAGGTCATATTCTTGCTGTCCATCTGGGATACCGAGAGCGCCTTGTATTTTCTTGGTGTTAATTCCGGCAAGGATGCTAATAACCAGCTTCCCCTTGAATGCATCTCGCATACCTTTCTCCGACAAGATATCTTTAACCATGAACGGCATGTGAGCTAGAATGATGGTGTCGGCCTCTTGAGCAACTTGTACGTTCTGGCCTCGGAGAACTTTGACCTGCTCATGGTATTCGGCGAATTGGTTCTGGAGTTCCAGTTGATACTTTTGGCTTTTGACACTTAATACCAAGTGTTGGACGGTATCGGTCTTGCGGCTTTGCAGAAGTGCCGACGCCATGGCTCTGCCCATTTGGCCTATAGCGGTGCCATCGCAAGTCAGCTATCTATCATTTCTTGTCTCTGTTCCAGGCGTGAGAGAACAAACCGCATCCTAAAAAGGCCACGCGCATTTTAATTCAGTCTAATTCGAACAATCAAAGGTCTGAAACTCCAATGGTAAAGATCTCGTGCCTGCTGGTGTCGTGGCTGGTCAACGCAGGACCACGGACTATCCGACTTACAATCATTACGAGCCTACTTGCTCACCAAGAACTGATTTTCGAGCTACTTACCCCAAACCCAGGTTTTTGAGTGACACCGGATCAAAGCTTGATAGTAAACTTTTGGGCCTAAAGTTTAGTTGTGCGTGGGAGATCTCGGAAAAGAGGGGAGCTTGATTGGACCGGAAGTCTAATCGGAGAAAACCCCTGTTTGATTGGTTGTGATAAGAGGCAGTGGCTCCGATGCTCAGGATAACCACAATGGCGTTGGATTCACTCGATCGCTTCGACTTTCTTGTGTGGGAAGTGGGTGATAACGTCTGAGAGATAGAGAAGATGAATAGAGGCCACTGTGAAATATTGCTGTATTAATGACATACAATATAGCCCCTGTTTAATTATTAGCTGGGTACTTACTTACAGGTGTTCTAGCTAAATTTTAAATCTTTAATTATTAAATAACTAAAGAGTAATAAAAATAATTAAATATTATTTTAGATTTACAGAATTTAATTTTTAGCTATTTCTTTTATCTTATTATAGCTATTTTATAAAAAGATTTAAGTTAATTAGGCTCAGCTACCCTAGATAGAACTAATGAAACTGAGCACTTACCTATTATCTCCAATGCAGAAACATAGCAGCTCAATGTACTCCTAGGTGGTTGTAGCTTTGGCAAAAGTTCTATGCCCCATGTAGGTATGGGTGTGATACTTGTTGGATTTCTATGCCTATATCCATGTTTTTATCACCTGGATTGCAGGCGGCATGAAACGATTGAATAACATTCTGGTCAATTTTAAACGCACTATTCTACTATTCTCTAGTCTATCTATAACTTTATGTCCCTTGCAACAACAGGAAGAGGGTTATGGAGAAAGTCGGTCTTGTTGATATACCAAGTGAGATCCTCGAGGTTCTTATCCAGAGTAGGATCAGTCTCACCAAGAGTGGAACCATTGCCAAACCACCCAAAATCATCATCATCCACGTACTCGATGTCGTAGTCATCCCATCGGACTTCAGATAGGGCGCGGATAGCATGGACACTGCTTCCAGGCCACAGCGCCGTGATACGCTCCTTGTCGCCAGGGCTCCGAGGCGGAGCCTTGTACCAGCTTTCGCACTTTTCAGTGTACACAGTCCTGTCAAAATACTGATTACAGAAGTTGGTGAAGTTGTCGACCTGCTTGCGCTTAGGCTCAATTGTCCGCACCTGGCCATAGGCCAGACGCTGCAGGACCTTGGCTATGTAATGATGAGCGTGCTCGATCATGATGAGCAAGTTGCCCGTACCAGGGAATGTGTTGGGTCCCAGGGACTGAAAGAAATTGGGAAAGTTGTCTGTGGCGAGGCCGAGGTAGGACTTTGGGTGAATGCCATGCTTTCTCCGCAGATTCACCCCGTCTCGACCGTAAATGGGGAATCCCGAGTCCGGACCCGTCTGAAATCCAGTGGCGCAGACGATGGCATCAACGGGCCGTCTAGTTCCATCCTGGGTGACAATTCCGCTAGGGTCAATGTACGAGATGTGAGATGTGATAGTTGACACGTGAGGCTGGGTAAGGGCTTCCAGATATCCCGGCCCAGGCGTCAACCTCTTGCAGAGAGGGGGGAAGTCAGGTAGCAGCGTGTCGAAGAGCTCGGGTTTGGTCTTCAGCTTCTCTCTCATGTAAGCGGTGTAGCTGGCGTGAGCCTGGTTATGACGAGCGCTGCCTAGGTATGAGATCTGGTGGCTGCCCTGAAGACGGAACTCGAGCTGTTTCCTGTATGCGATATAGGCTTCAGGGTCATTTCTCCACATCTTCTTCTGATCCATGCCATAGGCCACATTGCTGGAAGTCTGGGACTGGCCCTCCTCTTCAAGCTCCTTCTTGAGCATATCCTCGCTACCTTGGGTTGCGATCCAAGTCTTGCCACGCACGTAGTGGTCGATAGCCTTGACTTTGTTGACTAGGGCGGGGACAACTTGGATGCCGCTGCTTCCGGCTCCAATAACAGCGACTCTCTTATCCTATTAAATACTTATTAGCAACTTGCGGTGGCGCTGGCTTGATTCTGAGAACTTACATCGGCAGTGAAGTTGTCCTGCCAATTGGCTGTATGGAGGATAGTGCCCTTGAAGTCGTGCAGACCTGGAATGGCAGGCCACTTCCACTCGTTCAACAGCCCGGTGCCGGTGACGAAGACGTCACACTCATCCTCAATAATGACGGGTGGGTCAACGTCAGTCCTCTCAAGGCGGACTTTCCACTTGGCTCGGGACTCGTCCCAGGTAGCCTGAAGGCACTTGTGGTTCAGACGGACGTTGTCTCTGACCTTATACTTGTCCGCTACCCTCTTCCAATAATCAAGGATCTCTGAGGCGCCGGCATAAAAGTGGCTCCAATCCGTTGACGACTCAAAGCTCAATTGGTAGGCATGGGACGGGATGTCGCAAGCGCAGCCGGGGTACCTTCAAGTTTTGAATTAACATAATATTCTTCGTAAATTGTGTCATGCTATAGGCGATGCATACTTATTCTCATACCAGGTACCACCAATTTCTGGATTCTTGTCATAGATGACTAGGTCTAGCGAGGGAATGGCCTTGCGGAAGAGAATAGAGGCCACAATGCCTGACACCCCTGCGCCGATGTAGATCAACTTAAGCGGTCTAGCAGAGTCAATTGGACGGTCTGCGCCGAGCTTTGATGGTGTGTGGTGATTGGACAGTGTCATGTTTGCCAGATACTCGGTGCTAGGAGTTCGTTCAGGGAGCTGCTCAGCCTTCATTGTTGAGAGATGAGTTACGACTTGGCTGAACAGCAGAAGTCGAAAGGCTTCCTTTATCTCACACAAATGGGTTGCTTATTGCCATGTCGGAAATTCATCCGATCATGCTGCCAGTGGGAATGATTACTTTGAAGATAGAGTTGATGATCACGAGGTTACCCCATGTCGGTTCATACATCCGTGGTTCCAGAAGGTCCCTTATCCCCTCTGGATCGCTCTGGGAGGGTGTTGCTCACCTTTAGTGAACACACACAATACGGGCCGCGAGCTTAAAATATCCCCATTGAGTGGCACAAGCCTCCAGGACGGTCAAAACGAAAGGGGTGCAAACAAATCAATTGACTCAGCGAAGGCTTGTGCCACCAAAGGGATGGTGAACAAACCCTTGGCTTCCTCTCGGTTACTTTGAACTCGGCTGACTTTCACCAACGAACCTGCAGTGAAAAGTCACTCGGCATCTCAATTGTGACAGCAAAACGCATCGCCAGGCTTAATTTCACTCCATAGTTTACTTACTCGGTCGTGCTAGCTGACATCCTCCGGCACTCAGTGTACACTCTCCCCCATCTCTTATCTCTTATCTCACGTTGGAGAACGGAACGTAAGACCCTTTTGCCCAATCGCAATTGCGCAGGGCTTTACCCCAGGTGGAAGAAAGACACCGGAAGCCCCGTCTTATCTTGATGCTTTCCATAGCGTCATTCCAAGTCTGACCAGCTGCAATCCTTGCTTAGCGTGTCGAGCTAGCAATGCTAATCCCCGGTCTACCCCGCACGAATATCGGAAATGTGCCCCCTCCGATTCGCCAGCTGTTTATGTCCATAGAGGGGACATCCATGTAGAAGCAAGCCACTCTTATCTTGGGGGAGGGGGATATCTGGAGAGAAGTGGCCATAGCATCATCACTCTTCCCTAGTCACACTTTCTCATCGATTCACTGAAACTCATTACTTGTCTCACACACGTCCTCTTACCGCCCATTCTCTAATGCAGCGACAGCAGAATATATCTGGTCGTCATAAGAGGGTGTCCAATGCGTGCCAGCGATGCCGCCAACATAAGATCAAATGTTCCGGGTCACAACCCTGCAAAGCTTGCATCAATAGGGGTTCCAGGTGCAATTTCGTATCCGAAGAGCGGAACATTCTTGTATCGGAAAGGTCGGAACCTCCAGCCTGTTGCCCTGCCCCTTTTCTTATGCTTACCATACTCTGCAGATCTCTCTCCAACCTCCGCAAAAGGCTCGACAGCTTTGAGAGAAAGCAGAACAAATCCGCTTCTCCACCCAAAGATTCCCCTCAACCAATCTCCTCCCTGTCTGTGTCTGAACATCCCAATGAGCAGATCAATTGTTTGCCTTTCCCCCATGCAAGTGACGGCAGTTCACAAGGCTCTCCACATGCACCTTGTCAAGGACAAGACACAGATCAACACCAAGACCATGACCAGGCGCTGCCTCAGCCTTCCGCGGTGACGCTTCAGCATGGCGAAGCTGCCGGCTCTGATGATGCCGACGTTTCCAACCTGCTCGTGCCTGAGCAGCCGAGCTACATGTCCGACTACTCGGGGAGACTGAGATACCTGGGACACTCGTCGACATGGTCCTTCAGCTACCAGGTCCTTCAGATGGCCTCACAAAGTGCCGGGCTCTCAGGTTCCCCGGCGGCGTCGATGCAGATGCACGTAGATGGGCAAACCTATAGCATCCCGGAACGCCAGATAGATCTCAGTGCTATCCAGATAACCAGCCTTCCCTCCCTAGAACTCGCTCTCTATTATCTCCAGACTGTTAAGTTCCGGACCCATCCTCTCCTCCATCTTTTCGAAGAGACGGATTTTGTGCATAACCTCCATCTCTTTTACCAGGATCCCCTAGGGGTTGCCAGGACGCATAATCTGTGGTATATACACTACCTGGTCATCATGGCCTTTGGAAAGTCATTTGCCGGGCAGCAACCAAGCATTGGACCGGCAGGCGCGGACCTCTTCTCACGTGTTATGAATCAGATGCCGGACGTCACATATCTCTCTCGTGATCCTGTCAAGGCTACCGAGATCTTTTGTTGTATTGCGCTCTACCTACACTGTGTTGACCATCGCGTTGCTGCACACTCATACGTAAGTGAACGTCAGTGCAAGTTGACTGGGTACTCCTTCTTAAACCTAAGCAGATTGGCCAAGCTGTGAGAATGGCCCAGTCGCATGGGCTTCATACAGACATGCAACCTGCATCAGTCGGTGATCGACTCGCCCAACATGGTCGCCTCCTTTGGTGGACCGTCTACACTCTTGACCAGAGGCTTTCATCCTTAATGGGTATAACAAACGGTATCCATGATGACGATATCAGCGCCTTAGCACCGCAGATATCTGAGAATGACATTCATTCATCGGCCCTTGCGATTCACGTCAAGATTTCACAACTTCTGGGCTCTATTACTATCAGTAGGTCCACCCAAAAGAATTTA
Organism: Fusarium sp. Barmshour; assembly: GCA_020976545.1. Taxonomy (NCBI): domain Eukaryota; kingdom Fungi; phylum Ascomycota; class Sordariomycetes; order Hypocreales; family Nectriaceae; genus Fusarium; species Fusarium sp. Barmshour. The sequence continues at coordinate 18,339 of JAAIJJ010001281.1, forward strand.
ATAATCGCGAAACAGTGAGACTAACCCAGGCTAGCTGTATACGGACCGAAAGCAAAACTCAAAGAAAGTTTCTTAGCGACGATACGCAAAGCCCTCAAAGGCATAGCCGAGCTAAGTGAAGACCTGTCCGCATTTTCTGGCCGGTTAATTGGTGAAATCTCCCGCGTGTCGGCCCACCTCAATCTGCAGTATAATCAAGTTAGTGTCGCCTAACAGCCTCGACATAGATGACTTGCTTATCTTCTGTAGTGCATTGTCCTCACAATAAGACCGCTTTTGTTTCACCTGTACAAGCAAAAGCTCCTAGGCTCGGGTACAGCTGGCGAATTCACCCTTCCTTCTTCGATCAGAGACCTCATCCAAGTTGTGACCAATTCCGCTGTTCAAATGGCAAACATACTGTCTCAATTGAAGCGACACGGACTCTTAGGTAGGGCATTCGCCATCCTCGTTGTCTTCCACTGGCTGATTCCCCGTTTTCTTCCAGACATCCTCCTTCCTTTTGACCTCGAGGCAGCCTACTCAGCCGCTTTCGTCTTGGTGATGGCCTCTGAGGTCGAAGCTAAGCATGCTATGCATGAGGTGTCTCTTGCAGTTTTACTCGACGTTTTTGACACCATGATTATGGCAGGGAATCTTCAAGCCAGCTCACGAAAAGCCGAGGTGGAAGAGTTGGCCTACTCTTTACGAAGGCAGTTCCACCCAGAGGTCAATGCCAATAACGAGAATGTCACCGATGCAATGGCCTCCAATCAGCCTGGTGAAGTTACCTTTGCAACTCAGTTTGGCTTGCCTAGTCCTGGCGGGACGTCCTTCGAGGGGTGGAGTCCTGGGAATTTCTATCCAGATTCTCGAATTGAAGGGTTGGCTGATTCCCTTACCATGGATGGACTTCTTGACTTATGGGTACAATGAGATAGAATTGTAATTCTTCTAATTCTTCTATGTGACTCGCTACTGGCAACCTGGTCGGTACAATTAACTCGTGGCTGGACATCGCTGTGCTGATCAAGTACTGGCTAGAAACTCAACGATTGATGTTGGGGGATTCGGTCAAATTCCCGACCTTTGCCTTTTCTCAAAGACAGTAAGAGGATGTGTCATTCATATGTGATATTATTCTTCTACATAACCCTCAAATTTCCGTCAGTTAGAGTTTAGAGATTGGAGCCAACGGAGCGTGTGTGGCGATGCCATCCTTGAAAGAGACCTTGCGGCCAAGCGCAGTCTGTCCATTGCCTGCCCATGCTTTGACTAACCCTTGTTCCCCGTCACCAAAGACAGGGTCAAGCGTCGGCTTAGGGACAACCCATGACTTTTCAAAAACGCCCCCTTTCTGGACAAAATCCCAATCGCCCCCATTATATGCGCCCATCATAGTATAGCCATCAATATCGAGTTCAGAAAGACTTTTCCTGGGGTCGTCGGCCTCAATGCCATGAGCACTTCCAGGAGATAGAAGCTTGAAAGAGGCTTTAGGCTTGGTACTATATGTCTTATGCGCAATACCGGCAGGTATAATAAAGATATCGCCAGCCTCTGCTTCTAGTGTAATACCACCACTTTCCCAGGCCGAACCATATGTGTTTTGATGTAGGTTATCTGATAGATCGGCAACACCGAACCGAATCAAAGCAGTTCCAGACAGAACAGCCATAGACTCATGAGCTTCAGAGTGAAAATGGGATAGCTGCGTATCACTATACCGGAATATCCAAGCCACGTTCCATTCGTTCTTGGTGAACATATCCCAGACCTCAACGGGGTCACAATATGCTTTGCCAAGCTTAGTGGCTAGAACATTCTTATAGTGAAGCAGGGGTCGAGGCGAGTTGGGAATATGGTCTGTTGGGTAGAGGTGATATTGTCTGACTGTGGGCGCCATGCTGGCTGATTGTGTTTGTGATCTGGGGTGCGTTATTTTTTCCGTTTGTAGATATGTGATATAGGAGAGGTTGATTGAGCCAACATGCAAAATAAGAAATATTGCGTATATAAGAAGGAAATCATGAATTGAGGAAACTATAACTGGTATATAAGTTGATCCCGATTGTATGCAGGCGGCATGAGACGGCCCAGTCGGATGCGACTTCCGTGCAACGCTGATCAGTCTTTCCAGCTTGTATGCAAGCGGACCTCTATATTGCCCCCAAGATAATAACCTATGGCTGTATGAAACACCTGCGGATGTGTCTTGACCAGCAACGAGTGGCGGGCATAGAGAAAGAATTTACACTCTTGACAGTTGGAAAGCCCCAAGCTTCTGTATCTTTTCATATCAGACTTATCTCGAGAGATTAATCAGTACCGAGAGAACTTGGTAGATGCCTCACCGAGTTAGCTGAAGCTGTCTCGCGTAATCGTCCCCCTTGGCGCGCTACGCCAGTATCGCCGGACCACGGCCATGAGAAGTGTGGCCAATCCCCAAGCCCGGTTAACTATGCAATGAATGCATAAATCGGAATATCTGCCTCTGTATCCAAGTGGAAACCAGGCCCAGACTAGAAACCAGCCGTCTATCTAGTATCACGGATAGCGATTCCGTGGTATGACGCTGGCCATTAGCGTAGCGCATAACAGTAAATGACTCAACAGGGTTTATACTGTGGAGCCATGGTCGAGATTTGAGGAAGGGTTTCTGCTGTGTCTATTGTGTTTGAGGAGAATCATGAATGCTGGAGCGAAAAGGTCCTGCCTCTGCGCTAAGCGGCTAGCTGTCCCTGCAGTTGAGGGCGCAAGACTTGGAGGGTTGCATTTTAGAGGCTAGAAAGATAGCCATTGCAGGAGATAGCCATTGGCGTTAGAGCTCTTACTCTTATCAAAGGGCCAAAAGTGAAGCACGGATTGGCTCGGAACGCTGATCCGAGTTTTGTAGGATTGGACATCTCGGCCAACTTGCACAAACCAAGCTCAAGTTTCCCCTATCTCTATCCGGTTAGGTTAAACTTAGTGTAGTCATCCTTAATCCCCACCTCATGATAATTTCCCAAGCCCTCATACCCCGTACCCCATACCCCAGACTCTCTACCCCATATCATGACGTGACTCAAGTTTACGGCCTGATACGGGCCACCGCCTGGGTCTTCTCATAGCCAGTCGGTGCAACTCCCCATAACGCTAAGATTCAACATGATACCACAATCCTTGACCAGGGAAGTAGGCCAAAGATAAGACACCAGCAGCGGTTATCATCGCCCTATGGAACACTATTTAAGGGAAGTATGCCTCTGTAATTGACAATCACATACCCTTCTCTCTACCTATTTCCTTCCTTCTTGGTTTGCTTCTTTATTGAGGTATCGAGGCATTTTCGTCAACACCATGTCGTCCATCAAGGAGAAACAGTCACCTAGTCTGCCTCAGGCTGGCGACTCCAGCAGTATAAGGTACCAACCTGAAGAAGATACCGTCCCCACAGGTACCCTTCATCGGCGCCTAAACAATCGTCAAATCCAGCTCATTGCCGCTGGTGGCTCGATCGGAACGGCCCTTTTCATCAGTATCGGTGGCGGCCTTGCAAAGGGCGGCGCTGGTAATCTCCTTATCTGCTACATCTTCTATTCTCTCATTCTTGCCCTCGTGAACAACTCGATTGCGGAAATGTCTACCTATATGCCTGTTGCAGGCGGCTTCATTCGTCTCGCTGGCAACTGGGTCGATGATGCCCTGGGCTTCATGGCTGGATGGAACTTCTTCCTCTATGAGGCTCTTCTCATTCCTTTCGAGATCACAGCCTTGACCTCCGTGATTGCTTTTTGGGACCCCGACACTCTCAACCCAAGACCTACAGCTGGTGTTTGCGCTGCAGTTATTGCCGCATACGCGTAAGTCGATCCTACGGTGACTGGGAGTATTCGGCTGACTTTCCTCTCTAGGTTTATAAACGTTCTGGCGGTCGGATTCTACGGCGAGTTCGAATTTTGGCTCTCAGGAGGCAAGATCGTCTTGATATTCATCCTGTTTGCGTTCGCCTTCGTTACTATGTGCGGCGGCAATCCTGCCCATGATGCCTACGGGTTCCGACACTTTGCAAGTGGAAGCTTCTCCACGTACCTGAGTACTGGACCCAAGGGACACTTCGAAGGATTCCTAGCTGCTTTGTTCAGCGCTGGGTTTACGATTGTCGGTCCCGAGTATATCTCAATGGTGTCAGCTGAAGCCCAACGCCCAAGCATTTACATCCGAAACGCATTCAAAACTGTGTACTATCGGTTCTGCATCTTTTTCGTCTTTGGCGCCCTGGCTGTGGGCATCTCGTCTGCGCACGATGACCCTAAATTAACCGAGATCTACTTTGGAAGTGGTGGCACCGGAAACGCAGCCTCCTCTCCGTACGTTATTGCGATGCAGAACCTAGGTATCAGTGGTTTGCCCCATGTTGTCAACTTCCTGATCCTTACCTCCATCTTTTCTGCCGGCAACACCTATACATATGCTGCTACCCGGGCCCTCTATTCACTAGCCCTTGCCGGACGCGCCCCTCGATTTCTTACCTACTGCAATCGTCGAGGAATTCCCGTATGGTGTTTCTGCGTCACCATGCTTTTCCCGTTTCTTAGCTTCCTTCAATGCGCGAACGGATCCGCTGAGGTTTTGAACTGGCTTGTGAGCATCGTCACCGGTGGAGCTCTTATCAATTTCCTTGTTATTTCTATCACTTTCATCAACTACTATAAGGCGTGCGTGGCTCAAGGAGTTGACCGTAAAACGCGGCCCTACTACGGATACTTTCAACCCTACGGCGCGTACATCGCCTTGGCTGTACAGACCCTCATCATCCTGACATATGGGTACTATGCTTTCAGACCTACTTGGAGCACCGAAATATTTTTCCAAAACTATTCTATGCAGATTTTGGCGGTTGTCTTATTTGTTGGATGGAAGCTTGTCAAAAGGACTCGCTATGTCAGGCCCATTGAGGTTGATCTGGTTTGGGAACGGCCTGAAATTGATGCCTACGAGAACTCTCTTACTGAGCCACCGACCGGCTTCTGGGAGGAAATGGGCCACCTCATCGGCATTAGAAGGGGGAAGAAGACATCGCAAGCCTAGGTGTTGACATTAGTTGATCATGTATTTCTTGAGAGGTCAACAGGATGGACCCAAACAACCTCTTCGGTGTAGCACATAGAAGCCCAGTAACTACACATTATGTCACGCAATGGTGCAATGGTGCAATATTCTTCAGAGAAGATTCCCGAGGTTACTGTTGACCACGACACAGGACATGGCCTTTTAATACGCTCTGAACATGATATTTTGCTACTTATTCAAATACTCCCTTGAGGCACCTGTGCAGGATCTCATTTGAGACGGACAAAGTGATCGTAGTCCTAGTAGATCATTCTACTCACAGGCCACTAGATACCATGGTTTTATATTCTCAAATGTTTTTACAGACTTTTGCTATCGCAAGAACAAAGACCGGTCCTCACCTCGCCCGCTTTGGTGACGTTGTGTGGATGAGATCGCTTTCTGGTTGTACGGCTTAATATAAATGCTATCTGTCTCTGGTCGGGTAAACCGTATCTTCTCACATTTCGCGAATGTAGATCGAGATCTCGGATTGAACTTCCGTTAAGTCGGATGGAAATCCGTGTCTCATTTCATTGTACTAATCCCTGATACAACTCTACCAGTACTTGCTGTCTATCTTATTTTAATACACATTACTATCCCCATTCTCTTTGTTCCTCGTTCAACTCTTCATCATTGTTAAAGCTGCATCAATATCATGTCTCCAACCATTGTCGTCAGCCGCTATGTGGCAATCAGTAAAGATGCTAGACAAGTGGTTGTGAATGGCCTGTCCAGGGCTGCCCAGTCCGCACAACAGCAGCCTGGCGTTACCAAATACGCAATCACCATCCCGCGATGAATCCGACGACAGGTCATGTTATGTCATCGAAGAGTCTGTTTTCCCAGTATCTTCTCAGTATCATGAGTATGGAAGTCTAATGTTTGACAGGTACACTGATCAAGCTGCATACAACTCGCACTTCGGGTCAAAGGCCGTTGCCGACCTGACGAGTCTCCTATCAGCCGGTGCCTTGTTGGAGATCCCAGCCAGCGTGTCAGTTTTCAAGGCTACCTCCTCTTTCACTCGACCGGAAACAAGCAACATCACCGACCCGTTCGTCTTGATCGCCACATTCGACTATAAGGAAAACACCCGTGCTGGTGCTCTTGACGGCTGGCAAGATTTGACCTCTGCCATCTTCCCAACTGATCCCGGAACATTTGTATACACCGTCGCTAAAGACCCTATGAACGCAGATCGAGTCGGGTCAGTGGCAGTTTACGAGAGCGAGAAATATTTCTGGGATACCCATGTCCCCAACCCAGCCATCGGTGCCAATAAGGCGAAATATGGCGATATTAGGACCAAGACGGATTTGGCGTACTTCAAGATCGTTGGGGGCTACCTGATCAATAACACAACGCACTCCAAGCTATGAGGTTAACAAGCTTTGAAGTTTAACGGGTTACCAACACCCGTGAAGCAGCTATGCGGTCATTCGTAGGAGATAATTAGCTTGTTTCCAATAACAATAACAATCTGAGAGCACTAAAGCTGCTATCTAGTCTTCTACTATCTTAGATACGTGATCTTGAGAGTGTCAAATTGTTTGTCAATCACGGCGTGAACCATCTACAAGTGGACGAGCATCTTCCGAATTAGAAATTGAAACTGGCCTATGGTTATGGATATCACAAAAGATACTGTAGTTGGTGTCGGAATCTGCAACCCTCTTCCGAACAAATAAGTTGCTGATAACGCGGGCTAGCCTAGGGAATCACCTTTACACATAGATTCGTTTACTTACTCCTCCAAAGCTTAGATCTGACGTCAATATGGCCTCCACCGGCTCCAACGAAGAATGATTGGAATTATCTGCTAACCGCCCAAACTCACTTTGGGTCGTATGACCGTTCAGCGGATGTGGAGAGAGCAATCTGGATTCGAGAGGATGGTGCCTAATACATGCGGGGAAACTTTAATTCACGCGGAGCCTACATCCGACTTTAATGGTAGATCATCCGAGTTCTCGGACCGGATGCCAGCGCCGTATTGATTTCCTTGTCTCCGGTTATATTACCAGTCCGGCCCGAGGTCACCAGTAGAAACGATGTGCCATCCGTGTTATTTAGACAAGGTTGATATTAAGACCACTCCAAAAGCCACAGCCAATTCGTGGTCGATTCAGCTATTATACCTTATCATCAAAACAAAAAGGTCAGACAGTACGGACAATGTCTACTTTTCCTTACCCAGAGCCAGCTAACGCTGGAGGTGTGAGTTCCCTCCATCAGCTTGTCTTATTATGATATCATCGCTGACAGATCTCTCGTTCAGTTTTCATATGCCCCGGGCTCCGAGGAGCGCAAGCTCTTGAAGGAAGCCCTAGTGGAAGCGGAAAAGACGATCTTTGAAATTCCAAGTATCATCAACGGCGAGAGAATCTACTCCGGCCGTAAGAGCTCCCAAGTCAACCCTTGGAACCGAAGTTCTCCTTTGGCAGAGTACTACGAAGTCGACCGAGAAATCGTTGAGAAGGCTATCGCTGGAGCTCTTGCAGCCAGGAAGAAATGGGCCAACCTACCCTTCAGCCAGCGAGCGGCCGTTTACAAGCGCGCGGCCCAACTTGTCGAGGGCAAATACCGATGGAAGCTCATGGCCGCTACCATGATTGGACAAGGCAAGACGTGCGGACAGGCTGAGGATGATTGCATCGCTGAGGTTATCGACACCCTTAACTTCCACGTTTATTTCTGTCACCAGCTCTACCAGCAGCAGCCTCCCAAACAAACCGACTCGGCATACAGTAGCCTGGACTACCGTCCTCTAGAGGGCTTCGTGCTTGCTATCTCGCCATTCAACTTCACCGCCCTGGGTGCACACATTGCTTTCACGCCGGCCATCCTAGGCAATGTGATACTCTGGAAGCCGTCTCCTATGGCCATCTTGTCCAACTACCTTCTCTACCAGATTTTTGAAGAGGCTGGGCTTCCCAATGGTGTTGTCCAGTTCCTACCAGTAGCTGATCCCAAGATTGTGGTGGAGCCCGCGCTCGCTAGCCGGGACTTCTCTGGACTTCACTATACCGGCTCCTCAGCCGTCTTGAGAAGCTTGACCTCCCAAATCGGCACTAACACCGCTACTTACAAGACGTTCCCCCGCATCGTGGGAGAGAGCGGTGGCAAGAACTTTCACCTTGTCCACAATTCCTTCGACGATGTTGACTGGCTAGCGTCGGCCGCTGTCCGGTCAGCTTATGAGTTCCAAGGTCAAAAGTGCAGTGCTTTGTCACGCCTTTTCGTTCCCAAATCCCTTTGGGAGAAGGGTGACTTGAAGAAATCTTTGTTGAGAGAAGCCGCCAAGTTCACACACGGTGATGATGTCAAACAAATCCATCACCCCTTAGGTCCCATCGTGTCCGAGGCGGCATTCAATCGCTTTGGTGAATTCATTCAGCAGGCAAAAAAGGACGGTCATGAGCTCATTTACGGCGGCAAGCAGGACGGCAGTAAGGGATTCTTCCTCCAGCCTGCCATCTTCGAAGTTAACTCGTCCGACCAAAGTGGTGAGAGCGACCTCATGACCAAGGAGATATTCGGCCCTTTGTTTGCTGTCCAAACCTACGACGATACCTCGCCAACTGGCTTTGAGGATGTTTGTGACCTTATTGATAGGACCACTGAGTATGGGCTGGCAGGCGCCGTATTTTCTCGTGATAGATATGCTGTTCAAATCGCCTCCAACAGACTAAGGGACTCGGTCGGCATGCTGGTCATCAATGACAAGTGCACTGGAGCCGTCATCGGTGCCAACCCCTTCGGAGGTGCTCGATCTTCGGGCACAAACGAGTAAGTGTTGTCACTGAATCTCATTTGCTCTCTACCCGGAATAGCGACTAACATCCATTTTAGCAAAGCCAACTCGGTCAATGTGCTGCTTCGGTTCTCGAGCATTCGATGTATCAAGGACTCTTTCGTATCCGGCAGCACCACATTGAGTGCCTGTCATATTCCCGAGTAGTGGAAGATATCAAGCACTATACAACGCTAAGACCAGTGGACCTCGTGATCCAAGAGACAAAACTAGCGTATCGCGATTCCAGATATTTGGCACTGGACCCGTACTTGTTCGGCATTGTGCATCTTGAGGCATAAAGCATACCTATATGGAGCCAGTACTAGATAAAAGTGAAACTTATAAACTAAATAGTTTACCATCTTGATCATATCCAATTTCGCCTTGCTTTCATGTCTTCTGGTGCGAACATAGTTCTCATTTTAGAGGAGCGCTTTCTCTCGACAAAACGGAAAGTCTGTATTCTAAGCAACCACATATCCCGTTGACTGTCGGCAAATATTATAACTAAGGAAGCTGTAAACTCTATCACTCACAACATAGGTCACCACAATATTGCCCAAGACCAAGCAGTCTTAAATAATCGCCGTATATCGGAACAAGTCGCAGTATCGCAAAAGGACATAAGGATGCATATTTGTCGACAATGGCTTCTCGATCTGAGAACTCAAAGTAACCCGTAGCTACTCTTGACTCTATCATTATGATGTTGGTTCTCCGGAATTTCTTGGCTGCGCAGAAAACTCGTAGCCCGGATGTTGATTCTGAGGGTGATAGGGATCTGTTCACAGACTGGCGAAGCATTGCTGTCCCTCGACGGAGAAGAGTCGGTATCTAGAGCCAAGGCGGATCTCTATCGTCGACGGCACTGACTCCCGCTGACTGCAGCGCCATAGTCAACGGATAGTGGTTCCGCAGTCTCGGGCCGGCAGACGACTCTCGGGCCGGACTTTGTCTACATCATGTAGGTGGGGGGAAATGATGGAGAGCCGACTCCAGAATACATTGATAAATACAATTTCATTCGACTAGTTCCTGCCTCAAACACTCGGTTTAGTTGTTACCTATACATATTCAAGAGCAAATACCAGACCACATCAGCACCATGACCAACCCAAACCCTCTAACAGTGGCCCTGCTCGGCTGCGGTAAGTCTCCCCATATCACGGCCTAAGTACAACTTGCTGACACAGTTCTCAAGGCAACCTTGGCGGTGCTCTTACCGCAGGTCTCCTTGCGCCGATCAATAGCACCGACGCCTACTCCATCAAGCGCGTTATCACCACCGTCGGTACCGAAGATTCTAAGCAGCGAGTCGAAAAAGAGCTGTCACAGCACTCATCTAAACTTGAAGTGCTCCTCGCAAAGGATAATGTCCGCGCTGTCGAGCAAGCAGATGTGGTCATTCTGGCCTTCAAGCCCGTTAAGAGAGAGGAGGTCTTTGCCGCTCCCGGCATCAAGGAGGCCTTGCGGGGAAGGTTGGTCATCAGTATCATGGCTGGTGTCTCAATCAAGGAGCTTAACCGACTAGCACTTGAGCATGGAGACTCGATCCCCGTTCAGGGTGTCCGTGCCATGCCCAACATGGCCGCTAAGATTCGCCAGGCTGTGACTCTGTATACGGTCAATGAGACATCATTTTCTGATAAGAACAAGGATCTTGCAGCTTGGGTATTCAGCCAGGTAGGAGAGGCCCAGCAAATTGCCGAGAGCAACTTCGACATATCTGCCGTGCTAGTCGGTTGTGCAGGTTCGCTACTCTTGCTGGCTGTCGACGGCCTGCTCGATGCCGCTGTTGCCGAAGGCGTGAAGCGACCTGAGGCCACTAAGATGGTCGTTAACAGTGCGATCGGAATGTTAGGATTAGTCCCTGCTGGGAATCACCCCAGTGTGCTGCGGGAGAACATTGCTTCACCGGGAGGATGTTCGATCAGGGCACTACTCGAGTTAGAGAAGCTTGGAGTTAGATCAGCATACACCACTGCAATCCTGGCTGCAGCCGAGAAGTCAAAGGGACTGTCAAAGTAGAATTTACAAGCTAAGCGTTACTCTATATTGAGGAGTAGAACCCGAGGGGCGAGAATACATCCAAGAGAGCTACACCGCTTTAGAAGCACACCAACGATCGTTCCGTAATCAGAAGAGGTTTCAAGCCGAAGAGACCGAATCCTAGGCTCCGCGAGGTCTCACAGAAGTTAAGATGAATCTGTGGGGTCTATCCAAGCATACAGGCTGGGTGAGCGCCCGTCGACCGTTTACTCATCAACGTACCTCAACGACAGCGCGCACTATGCAACATCAAGGATCCTCAGATCCTCGTGCCAGAGATAGTGACCGGCGGAAAGATGGGGAAAAGAACAAAGAGGCCTAAAGGAGATACAATGTCGGAGACTTGCTCATAGGGCTTGTCGGCGAGTTGGCTCCTGTAAATCCTTGGGATAACAGCTAGACGACAGACCTGCTGAGGTGGGATAAGACGAACAGTGACGGCAATTTTTTCAAGTGGTATGAAGTGCATACGCTGTACTACTGAAAGTGATTAACCACTCTTGTGCCACCAACGTCATTTTTTAGACTATAGATATATCGGGGAGATGGCAAGTCTTGATGAAGGCAACCAAGCGCATGATCCCTGGCGACATGGGTAATCGACTACAGTAATCTATACTGGGAGGGATCTGCTATTCCTTGTTTCTGCGGGACTTGGAGCAGCCGGGATTCCAAGGTTGGTGTATACCTACTTCTTGCTATCTTATTTACAAGTAGAGCTGCAAGGCCAGCTGTATTGACCCTGCTGTTTACACAGAGTTGAGAGAAGCTATGCTTGGTGAGAGCATGTTTGGTCTTGCGGCAGGGCTCTCGGATCCAACCAGCTGGCATCTTGGCAATAGCACCAAAGCCAATGCTTCTTCCCTGCACCGACTTAAAGAGGAGGTTGAGCACTTTGATGACCTGATGATTGTAACGCCCGGTAGCGTCGTCTGTCCCGTGGGTAAGGTTACAATGGTCCTCAGGCTCTTCTAGATGGTGCTCTGAGCGAACCTTGAAGCTACGCTCGTGTTGTTGCACGGGTCGGCATCAGCTTGGGCGAGGAGATTATTCAAGATGGCGCCGCGGATGGAGATGCAGAATCAGACGTACGGTTTGATGTTTAATCTGCGCTTATCTAAGTATCTCAACAGCGGAACCTCGCAGGCCTAGGTAAGGATTTTTTAGGATTTATGATGGATGAATGGACAGACGGGCATGTGAGACTGTGAGCTTCTTTTTCGAGGTTCCATTTGCTATTGCTTTGATATCACTACATAAGACTCTTTTGGCCAAGTAAGACGATGCAGTCCTGACACCCGGGAACCCCGATCCAAGCTCCCGGTTCTAAAAGTGGCAACGTGATACATTGGATGGTCTTCGCCAAAGCTCTCTGTGAGGGTGATTTCCTCCCATCAGCAGGAATCAATCCCATGTCGAAAAGCTGAGGTGCGATGCTGCGGCCATACCCCGCTTAACTACATTGGGTTTAGATCTGTACTCTGCGCGCTTGATATATGCTCTGGTTGGCTGCAGAAATTGTCACTCACTAAAGCTCACTGAAGATATAGCGCTCTCAGAAGGCTCACCTCGATGAAGTGATTATCCAGACATTTTGAGCCGAATCGAGCATGTCCCAGTCCTGTGCTTTACGACGTTGTCTCACGACCTCGAAAAGGCACGCGACCCATTTCTCTGCACTGTCTGGTGTGACATCTGGCTCTGTCTCACAAAGCTCTTGGTGCTTCAGTAAGCATGGCCATCGTCTTAGCCCGGCCCATGTAAGTACCTCGCCTCCCGTGATCAGGATCGGCACTCCGTGCTTGCGGAAAACATAGTGAATGGTGCCTGGCGGCATGTACACTGTCTGCCCAGGATGAAGGACCAAGTAGCGTGCTCGTCGCTTGACCGAGGTTGGATCATGTTCCCACTTTAGCCGGTCCTGCCAAGTGAGTGGGATCCAGCCAATACCGACAGGGCCTCGATGGCATGTAAAAAAGATCACTGGTGCGAAGTCATCAACATGCGAGGCGGTATTGTTTCCGCCTTCACTGAGAAGCATGAATTCGATGTTTCTGCCACTAAGGACAGCCGGTACCGCTCCAGTATCTTTCAGGGCTCGACGTGGTGGAGAATTCGGGAGTTGGGGTCGTTGAGGAAAGGTGGGTAGGGTATAGGTACCCACTGCACCATGGTGAGCACGTTCCACATCTCATCTTCTAGAGTGCCCTTGAGGAACTTGTCCCGGACCTAAGACAGGGTTTTCTCGAAGAACGGCGTGTGGCGAGTGACGTTGCCCTTGCAATCGACAGTATCCCTTATGCGTGATGGGATAGTATTGTAATACTTATTACTCATTGTCATCTTGAGTAAAGGCGTGCCGACTGGGCCCTTGCGTGTATTGTGAGGTTGAAGGCGTCGACGACATTCTGGGCTTTGGGGGCGTTGAAACAAATCGTTTATTGGTGGACCATTCCATTGGAACATTGCGCTTTGTGAGGAGACAATTGCCAAGCAGTAGAAAGACAGGGGCGCGGCTTTGTGCTTGCAGAGTACACGGGGTCTGAACTTGGAGGTCTTGCGGGCAAGGCTGGTGGAGCAGGTGAAGAAGTTGCGGATGCTTATTGATGACTTTTTGGCGTCCGGAGGAGCACGTGTAGAAGCTACAGAGGCTTGTTGATGGCATGTTGGCGTCGCATAGACACGACTTGCATGGAAGATATTATTATGATACCCAATATTTTTATTTACACTTGGTTGAGACTCGGGGGTTCTGTCTATAGGATAAATTAGACTAATTTCACTAGAGCTTGCTTAATAGCAATTGTTTTCAGATCTAAAGTGTGTATAATCTAAATAGCAAGGACAGTATGTATATATAGAAAACTACAAAAAAAGAAGCGGCGAATACATCGCGCAGGCTCTAAAGTAGTATTGGAGCTTAACTAGATGTTCTTTGGACGACTGGTCGGGGTTTCGCCTAAGATGAAAGTATCTAGGTTAATACTACTAATAACCCTTTTGCTTGGCGAAATTATTATTAGCTGAGTAGTCGCTTCTGAACCTTAGCGGAACTATATAACAACATAAAGAGATGGTGTTCGCCGCATTTTTTAAGCTGTAGTAGTTATGGAAGTCAGACTTCAGCAGGTCATTAATATGTTCCGGAGGGTTCGTTGGCTGGGTTCTGCTCTAGGACTTCTTGAGAGACCTGGTCGCTATGGAGTATGAAGTGGATCGCTTTGCCAGTCGTGCTTCGACGTACCATTTTACAAGCGGGAGATCAGGAACAGGTATGCTGCTTTGAGCTGATGGCGTATCTCGTCTTCCAGTGGTGTCGTGTATCTGATGATTGGCACTTGAATGATGAGCTTCACCGCCAAGCTGTGGACTGCGAGTAAGTAACCCGTTTTGTTGAGTCGGCAGCATCGATGCGGTTCTTTGTCTCTCATAGGACATGTGACCTGCAGCATCACATCTTGAGGCGCTGGGGCGTGGACGCCGGATATGAGCATGATCGGCAAAGAGTCCCTTGATCGAAGAATGGACGTAATGATGCTGCCCGGACGATAAGTCAAGGTCGTGCCGTTGGGGTGTAGTGTAGTGAATGTTTGTATCGCTAGAGACCACCTGTCTCGATGAGGCAGTGCCATGGTCTTGCTTCATAGACGCTGTACTATGACGTTCCGGTTGTGTTGGCAAAGGAACATTGCGACCTTGACGTGTTGATGAGGCTTCTGGATTGCTGAAGGAACACGATGATCTTGTGGTATATCCCTCGGAGCATCCCATCGAGATGGATGCTCCATCTGCCTCTCAACAGGCTGCTGATACTGGCACCTCACGAAAAGTAACATGCCCAGAAGTACCATTATCATTACTTGTCCTTCTCGCTGCTGCTATCTCAGAAGGAGATTCAACTTCTCGGTGGCCAGTTTCTCGAGCTGATGCTTCAATGCCAGGAGACTACGCCAGACTATCATCGCTATAAGTTGGACAGCGATGTTCCTGATCCTGATCTGGCGCTTGATGGCTTGTAGATGTTGAGCGGACAGTCTCCTGATTTGGATAATGAACTGCGACAGGGCCCATGTTGTCGGCGTGCAAATCCTCTTCTTCTGGACTGGCTCGTTCAACGAATGCGGCCCACTCTTGTGTCGTTGTTGTACGCTGGGGCTCTGAAGTCAAGGCTTCATTATCATCCGTAGTAATTTCAGCTTAAGAAGGGAATGTACCAGGAATACAATCGTCCGACACTCGAGGTATGACTGTCGACAGACGAGGGATCTGTTTTTCTGGGGTCCATTTCCCTCAACATAACCACCCTCCACTCCCCTAGATGCTTTGATAGCTGCACCCTCAGCGTCTTTATTCTTCTCCTCTTCATCTAAAAGTCTCATCGCCTTCCTCCAATGAGACCTCGTGGTCTTCAGCCAGGCATGTTGGTCAGAGAGTGACGAACCGCAGTATGAGACCTGGTGGAATTATATCACTGGAAAACACTGCAAAGCACGACTGCCACGCCATTCAAACGACCTCCTCGAAATATTCAAGTCCATAGCGTCACAGCGTCGCGATCTAATCAAAGGTCTGAATAGCCTAATCGAACTGTCCCGAATCCTGAAAAGCTCCCAAAAGCAAGCATGTAGGGTCGGGGATTTCCTTCAAAGCAGAAAAGAAGAGGCGATCAAATCCGGAGACCCTTGCGATGGTGAAGACATGAATAAATACATGACCAATCTTTGGAGAATCAGCGATGCTCTTATCAACGCGTGTTTCGATATCGGAGTGGATATCGTGCTGGCGGAAAAGACGAAGAAGATCATGAAGGAGGAGTTTCGAAGAGTTGAGCAGGCGGTGCAGCTGTTGGAGAAGAGGAATGCGGGTGTTAAGAAGGGTTGGAGAGGGATGAGTAAGGCGATGGTTGTTGAGCTTGAGGAAGTGCTTTTGTAGGCTGCCGAGACGTGGCGGGAGATTACGGATAGGTATTACAGCACGGTGATTTGATGGAAAAGTAGATACAAACTCCAGCTATCTAGTGGTACTTTCTTTTGTCGTTTAATGTCTGTGTATCCAATCCCAAGAATCCCAAGCTTAGATGAAATAACCCGCAAGACCCTGTCCTTAACCATCATTCCAATGGCGGTTCCCAATACATTTCACATCATCATCATATCATCATCGTCATCAACACTTGGTTTCTGATATCCCTCATCTTGCACCATTCGCTAAAATCCAAATTGAAACTTGAGCGTTTTCTTGCTATTGTGGGTGGTTGGTATTCTGCCTAAAGTGTGGTTATAAGAGTCTTATTTGGAGGTTGATATGGCTGCGACCTGACATTGAGCTCGTGATGTTGCTGTGTATTGCGAGTACGAGCTGATTGTTACCAATCCATCTCTGGCTAGTCAATGCAATCTCAATACACTCACCCAACAGCACCCATATTTTCTTACTCCACCGTTCTGGCCTTATTCTCCGCCTCAATCAACCTCTCCCTCATTCTCATCCTCCCCTTGATCTTCTGAATCTCCACCTCCCAGAGATTATACGCATCTGCCGCCTCCCGCTATCTCTTAGTCGCATACTTCAGCCGCTGCTGCTCAGCAATAATCTCACCAACCAGTTCAGCCTCAGTCTGCGTGAGTGAAGCATCTTGAGCAGTGCAGCGGCGTCGTGGATCCCATTTGTTCTAGAGTGCTAGGTTAAGTCATGATTATGGATAGAGAGGGGCGGAGATATTCGAGGGGTTGGTTGAGGAGGGACTAAAATGGGGATCCGTATGATTGTTTGAGTGATGGGAGGCATGTTGTTAGGGAGGATGAGCCTGGGGTGAGGGCGAGGCCGTCACAGGGAAGGGGGGGAGGGATACCATGTCTGGTGCTCTTCCTTCGGTGGCGAGTCTGGACCATCATCGTCTAACCTCTCCTTCTTGGAGCGGCCATGGTTCTTCTAGACCACACTGTGCCTCACCCTCTAGCAGGCCAGCCCGTCGTCATCCTCCGACAACAGCGCGACGATCTTGGACATCAACTTCCTCTCGCAAGTCAGACTTGTACTCCTCCCAACCCATGGCGCCCATCAAGGTCATCGACATGTTCCCGCCGCGACTTGTATACCGCTCCGTCGCGCTCAGATTCAAGGACATTCTACTCCTCCTCACAAAGGTACCCTTCCCATTCATTCATTCATGCCAAGGCCTGTACTAACGCATTCCTATCAACTACCTGTCAGACGAAGATGAAGCTCACTTCTCAGACTCCTCCGATCGAACAATCATACCTACCAGTCGCGAGAAATACAAACAGCCGTCATACATACGCGCGCCTTCTTCACCAACTCCTCCACACGACTCTTCTTCTAGGGATTATACAGAAGTATACAGCCGTCTTGACAAGACGGATATGAGAATGAAGTATCTCATAAACATCATCAAGATGCTTGTTCCCTGGAAACGCGATATCGATGCGTGGCGTACGCAGGAGGCGGCGCAGCAGGCGCTTGATGCTCTGTTGGAGGAGTGAGGGGGACAGTATACAGGTTCCGAGGACGTTGAGGGATTTGATGAGAGGTCTTTAATTTTTATCCATGTTAATGATGAATGTATCATATCTTCAGGTTTCCTATCAGTATGGCTTTATGTTATCTGTTATCGGTCGGTGGCTTTTGGTGTTGGTTGACTTGAGAGAACAAAGAAAGAAACATCAACCCCTCATGAATTTTCTTTCTTTATTATCATTATTGTCATTGCTCTTGAGATTATAGTTTCTGCTCACCTAATTTCCCTTGAATATTCACATGCGTATGCGTATGCAACCACCGACTGGCCATGCTTGCAGAGCGCCAGCTCCGGTCCAGAGTTGTCCCCCCCTGTAACCCATTATCACGGCGTCCAAGTCCATTACAGCACCAAGCATCTGCAGTGCCGCTGACTCAAGTGATTACTAGTCATAATAGTCAAGATGAAGTGACACCTGCTTCGCCGCCGCCGCCATGTCCACGCAGACGGATCTCCACGCGCTGGGCCATCTACGCGTTGTTGATAGCTAGTGTCATGGCCTTTCGAGCCGCTTTCATCCTCATACCCAATGACGAACAGGTAATAACGAAACCAATTCCATCCGTCAACATGACCATGCCGTTTCTAGACCAATATGCTCACATACTCCTTCAACACGCGACCATCCCACACGAAACATTCCTCAACAAAGAAACAAAGACCCTGGTGGATGGCCTTGGTGAGCACTCTGACGCCATCGACTGAGCATGCAATCACCTCAAATCAATACATCGACTCTGGGACTCTAACGGTCCAATTCCCTGGTCCTCCAACGGCCCGTTCCCGAAAATCTTCGATGCATATATCCTCACCCGAATGCGCAATGGAGAAACATGAGTGGAATTGCTATGGGACCTTCCAGAGGGTGTATTTGACATTGACGACTTTTGCTGGGCTCTTGAAGATTTGCTCCAAACTATCTACGCTGATGCCTGGGCCATAGGTGTTGGTATCATTCTGATTATACATATGGGTACCCTGTCTGCCGGTGTGGAATTTCTACTTGATATTGTGAGAAGGTGGCCTCGCAGATCGCACGCCTGTGACGTTCCAGAAGAGCTTGATGCGAAGCACACAAAAGAACTATCGTGCCAACCATTGGACTTGAAGTGGCTGGACAAGCTCAGAAATGACATTGAGAGATTTGGTTTGCGTAACCATACACAACCCAAACTCGGCGAGATCACCAATCTGACAACCATGGTCCCCGTAGCCATACAGGGCGTCACTCGTCTAGCCGGATTTGCCGGTATACCAACCCCGCCGAACCAGAACGGCTTTCTCTCATACCTCGGCATTCACAACCCACCCAAAACCCTCCTCGCAGCCGACATCCAAAGCCTCACATCCATCATACAGAATCTCATCGGCATCGCCTCTGCAGCCTCAACATTCGCAGCACGCCAACATGACGTCCTCTCGCAAGAAGACGACTTCAGAACCTGGCTAACATTAGGTGAGAAGTAATAGGACGGGCAATGGTGTTTACAGCCGGAGTGTCCTGTACCAGATGCTGATGATGCGGTGCTTGTGGGGATGGAGATGCCTACCGCGGAGGAGACGTATGTGTTTTTATATGAGACGTTGGACTTTATACGGAAGATGAATCGTGCAAATGAGCGGTTTTTTAAACAATTTAAAGGAGGAGAGTTTTTTGAGCACATATGGAAGTCCCTCTTCAATGGAAATTGACATCACTTGAAGTATGTTTTATACCACATGATTTCGATCCACAGTAACTAGAGCTTTCAGTTTAATCTATATATCTCATCCACTCATCGGCTCAACGTTAGTTATGCAGTCTCAGAGGCCATCATGTCAATTGATATTGAGACCTTGTAAATGCACTTTAGTAGTTCAGCGTTACCTTTCAATGTCCCAGTAGGTAAAAGGGCATCTTCAGTATCCTATGTGAGCTCTGCGGCCAAGTAGTCTCTCTTTTCACCAACTCAGAATCTAGGCTAAAATTTGCTGTGAAATGTAGTGGAAAGGACAACTGTTCAGGTAACAGACCAGCCAATCTTTCTGGATAACGCTTGGTGAGACAACACCCCAAAATCTCCTCATGGAGTCAAGTTCTCCAAACGCCATCTATCGCAAGAATCATCATCGCCGGGGCCGATATTGATGTAGTGGACCTATGCTGATGGGAGACATCTGCAGTGGATGGCTTTCAAGGGCTGGTTCATTCCATTGCCCATGAAGGCCAGCCTGCTGGGCACCCGCAATTGCTCGGGTGAGATTCTGGACAGACACGAGGTATTGCAGGAAGCTGTCAGATCGTCGATGCGTACCAACTGTACGAATGCGGCGATGTTGACGGACTACTCGGTCTGGAGCCATATCATCAGGGCGCTGTACTTCGTATCGTGAGCTGGAAATGGGAATTCTCTGAGGTGAAGTGGCAAAATGACCTCCCAGGGCCGTAGTAGCTCGTCGTCGATGGCCCCAATTCTGACAATGTGGCGTTGCGCGAGGAGTGTCACGGAACCGAGCTGAAGGTTAGTCAGATTGAATTGGGGGAGGCGACCGAAACTCGTCCAGGGCTCTCTGAGGGGGAGTTCTGGGAGCGTTGTGAGTTGAGGCTTGGGAATCGCCAGAAAGAGTGTCCTTTTTGACCGTCGAGCCGACATTGCTGAGTAAAGCTGCCATAGTAACTATTGGTGGAACTACAGAAGATCTGACCAGAGACAATTTGCATTGAAATGAGCTTGAGGAACGATATCGATGCAAATAGGCAATAGAAACTCTGGTAGAAAACAGTTGGAAAGAGTGTTGCATTCGTCGCAGCTTGGAAAGGGTTAAGGAGGGAAGTGATCGAAAACGCGACGAACTTCTTTCAGGCCGGAAGAGTACGGCCCCCTTCAGTCGCTTACATCTCAGATATGACGAAAGCATTAAGCTCTAGCATTAATACACACCATTGCAGAAGCGTTGGCATTCTGGGGACTGGCGTCTTGACAAGAAAGAAAGAAAAGACAGGTCATAAATGCCCGATAGGCCCAGATTGACCGGGCGTTGCAAATGCAGTTCTGTAGAGATGAAGCATGGAAAATGTTGTTTGTTCACAAATAAATGCCTCACAAGATCATAAATGACTAAAAGCAATCGAGGAAGTTCCAGCTCAAGAGTACTCTGTTGCAGCGCATAAAGCTACCTACGCCCGCCGTGTCGAAGTAACCTGAAAGACAACGTCAATCCTCAATATTGAGATGACAGAAGAGAAACCAGATGCTAATTGCCAAACTTGGCTGCATCAGCACGTCGCCCATCCATCTTCAGTTTGCCGTCATGACCCTGGACTAATGTCCAGGGTGGCTGAGTGTAGGCTGGAGGTTGTCTGTTTGCTAGTCGGCAATCTGTTTTATGAATGCTGATGGATGGTGCAGAAACCGTACCACCTCCTCAATTGATTTGGGCTGTTCATTTCGCTCGGCTCGCTTCTGTGACGCTATGGTCTCCCAATGGTGTATTACCGCAGACCCCCTTTCACTCGGTCAACCTGCATACGGGCCATAACCATCAAGCCGGGTTTGCGACGGAGCAGTCCATCGTCAGCACTTCTAGAAAAAGGGGTACGTAGCTGACGTGTTCGTCAGCTTTCAGCCGTTGCACACCAAGAGATCATGCTTCCATATCATTGGTAGGAATACGCGTCCATGACTAAATCCCTGGACTGTGGGGATGCAAGCTGTACATGTGGAAATAGAGGGAGATGCGACAAATCATTTTACACCCTTTCCTTCACAGACTATTGATCACCCCACTGCTTTAGCCCTACCCTGCTAGCCTAAAGAACCCCTGACAGGATGGTGGGGTGACACCACATTACATAGCTGGAGGCTGATCCTGGCGGCCAAGTTACGCGAACAGTGCAGAGGGATACGCCGTGAATTAGGGGCACAGCCCAAAGACATGGCAACGGCGTGACTCACTTTGATTCCGCCGCTAATGATGGGTCTAGGGTCATAGCAAAGAACAATCTAGAACAGACATGAGTTTACATCACATGGGAGCCATGTGATGTTTTACCCCCCAAGTGGTGAGTATACAGCAGTTGTGACAAACTATTGATGCCAAGATGTTGCTGGTAGAGCTGAAGCTTGTTGGAACAGAGAAACTCGTGGCCTGATTGGCCCAGAGTTGGTGAAGTGGAAGCCGTGCACCTGTGCAAACAGACACCTTGACTTTTGAATCTGTACGAATATCCTCAATAGTTTAAAGCCCGTGCCCTGCCGCAGAAACATGGTTGTTTGTGTGTAAAGGTGTCATTCGCTGAGAGCAACGCGGGTGATTGTACATCTTGGCCGACAAACGCGTGAAGGATCGCACCTGTGAAAGTGTATATACCGATCTCTATTATGCCCACGGCCACGATAGATTTCCGGAAATCCACAGGTGTATGCATTTCATCCATGAAAGAAGGCATGGCAACGGCAAACGCGTAGGCAAACACAATCTTGGCAATCGCAGTCATGGCTTCGGCGAATGTTGTGCCCTCCCTTGGCCAGGCAGACCAGTTAATACCTGCCAAGCCGTCAAGAGCCATCTAGGATTGAATCCCTGTAGAAATGATTGTTACAGTGATCGCAGCGACAATCGAGATAAAATCGATATAGCCTAAAATTGCGACTTCGGCGAACGATGGCGGAATTGCGAGAAGTATCAATACCACGGTTGATGCGATGCTGAAGACCAAGGAGCAAATACTGCTGCCACTGACAGCGACGAAAGCAGTCCCTCCAGTGAGACAGTGGGGCCCGACAACCAGTATGAGTTGCGCAACGAAAGCGAAACTGAAGATATAGTATCCCCAACGGCCCATCAGCAACCGTCCCATATCAACGTAGTGTTTTGTCTCAGGATATTTGAGTTTAACCCCTCCGATGATATAGCTGGCATACATGGCAGCAAGGTCAAGAAGAACGCAAGTAACTGTGCCGATGGCCATATCAAGCGTGGCAAAAGCTGAAGGAAGACTAAGTGTGCCCAGAGTAATAGCCGTTATGATAAGGATGATTAAAAGCCGTTTCCAGCCGAGCTGATGGAACCGGTTTTCTGCATCAACCTCCCCTCTGCCGCAAGTACTAGACCTAGAAAGGACAGTGTGGTCTCTGTCCAACAGGACATTATCATCCTTCGCTTGATCTCGAAGATTAATCGCTATACCTCTGGCCTTCGTCAGGCTGCCCGGAGCCTCGGCAACCTCATGAGGGTTCGGCCGCGAGATGTGATGGAGTTGAAGGGATTGCATCGTTCAAGATCTGATGTAGAGTGTGATGAGGCGAGACGAAGGATATTAATCCGATATGGCCACCATTCAAGAGGGGCAGTGACTTTGTCGTATTTATGCCTAATACCTAATAGTGAGTCGAATTACATCCCGCGGCTTCGCAAATTAAGAAAACCATGTCAAGCCACTAATCAAAGCGCTATACTAGTTAAAGCATCATGGCAGATGTGCAGCTTGTGGCGGGACCGGTCCTTGGTGTTCCATCTCCCCGCATGAGTGAAACCGCACTTCTTGTATCATTTCGGAATCTCGGAAATGAGTTGTTCATGTTGTGATTATGGGAGCCGATGTAGCCAACCATGGTTTAGTCAAATTCGAGCGATGCCGAGGCTCCCAACTGGCAAACTAAAGAATAGGAAAGCTGAATGTGGAAAAGGGAGGGTCATCATTAGTATCTTGATAAGAAATCCTGAAAGACTTATCACAAGATGCCTTGCTACCGCCACACGAACCACACAACTGAATCCCAAGGAACTCCTAGACCAGTCAGAAGGTAGATGCGGGTAGGGACTTTGCCATGAGAGGCAACCGTCTTTCTCTATAACGAACCATCTTTGCTCCTTCTCTGCGATTCGTTCTATCAATGGGCCAAAATCGTGATGGTAACTAACAATATTGTTAATCAATTCTCTGTTTGCTGTTAATACGAAAACCGATAGCCCCGGATATCAACGCAAGTCCACGAGATGATTTAAAGCAGTAGATAGCTGTTGATTAACAGTCAACATATAAATTTGTGACTACAAAAATATGGAAGCATAAGGCGCTAAGGCAGTGTTTCAATCGCGAATTACATTTTATTAGCCTGTAGATGAACGTCACTTGAAATACGAGATTGAGATACTCGAGCGTAAGGAAAATAGTAAAGGACTCTCAAGGAGTACAGATCAAGCTCCGAATGAGTAGGTGAGTCCATTTTAGCATCCACCGACATGAAACAACAGATGCTTCCAAGATTTATTGTAAAGAACAGCCATGAGTAAGAGACCGGAGCGTATTCCCATGTCTAAAAAAGTAAAATGTTGTTCCTAGGAAAGGGCTGCGCCCCGAACAATCGACCAGTCGTCGAAGCCTGCAGCGAAGAACTCATTTACTCTATAGAGCAAGATATCCCCAGAGAGTAGTAGGCTTATCCCACTTCATCAATACGTACCGTAACAGTCCGTGCTACCCACGCGTGTTGTCAACGTGGCGAAACGCTTCACCTCAAGTAACCTCCCATCTCCACGAGTACCTCGCCAGTTTGCTATATACTAACTATCCTCCCAAAATATAACAGGTTTAACAGTCCTCCCAGCTTTCATATCTTCAAGTGCTAGGTTGACATCCTCGGCCTATCAATATGATTAGTATGGCTTCTGGCTTACTGTTCTACCTACTCACCTTGTAGAAGGTAATAAGCCTATCAATAGGAAACAGTCCCTCACGATACCATTGAATCATCTGTGGAACATACTTTTTCACACGCAAAATTAGTAAGTGATTTGGGTCCTTTCGTTATGGTAACTCACAATTGACCCTACTGCGTCCCCCTGTACGCTGCCAAGCAAAGTTTTTCCGGTCTTCAATTAGCGGTCATGTTAGCAGCCTTGAAAAAGTATAAGGGTAAAGAACATGCCATCTTGAACTTCGTAATATCAACTTCAATAGATGCTCCTGACATCCCCAGCAAAACCATTTTACCGAGAACACTAGTCATGTCGAGTGCCTGCTGAATGACAGGAAGCACTCCAGTAGTATCGATAGTGATTGAAGAGCCTGCTCCATTAGTCGCTGTCCGGACAGCTTCTGAAAATCCAGCAGGACATTTCTCATTGTTGATCAGAACAGTCGCTCCTAATTCTTTTGCAAGTCGTAGTTTCTCCTCGACACGATCGATAGCAATGATTTGCTTACAGCCAATAATCTTGGCAGCCTTGACCGCGCACGAAACAGTCAGTGGAAATGTAGAGAAACCTACTATGCACGGCTTACCATGATCCCCGCGAGGCCAACACCTCCGAGTCCTATGATGGCAACCGAGTCGCTGGGCTTAGCCTGTGCGAGGATCGAGACCGTTGCGGCGCCTGTTTGGAAACCGCAACCCAGGGGCGCAAACAACTTGAGCTCTTCCCTATCCTTGACAATGCCGTTCATGTTGACTATGCAGCTCTCTTTGGCGACAGCCAGGTTTCCAAAGCTGGACTGGCCGAAGAAGCCGCCAGCTACAAGGTCTCCATCACCCCCCGCGGATCCCGTACGCCTTGTGTAAGCTGGCCCACAATCGTTGAAGCATAATGCAAAACTTGAAACACAATATGCTGGATGCCCGCTCTGGCAGCTGGTACAGCTTCCACAGGAAGGAAAGGAAAGTAGAACCGGATCACCTTCCCGCAAAGGTGCTGTAGGAGGAACGGTCTGAGCGCCGACTTTAGCCCCGATCTTTCTAATATAGCCGCAACCTAACGACGATGTTTGTCATTAAACTATTGCCAATACAGGGGGAGTTTTGCTAGCTCAAGTTTTCCAATGGCAATGCATTCACTTACCTTCGTGACCTAGGACCCTAGGAAAGATCCCGTTAGGTCGTGCAGCTATTGCAATGTCTGTATGACACATACCGGTGGCCACCACCTCGATCAAGCACTCATCGTCCCGGAGATCGCGGAGTGATAGATTCTCGAGGGCAAAACTGGGTTGGCCATCCGACCTCGGAGCTGACGTAACAATTGCACGACAAGGAGATGGCATATTGGGATCGTTGGCGAGAAACGGGCTTATCATTTACCAGTGGTATGTGCAGTAAGCGGGCGTTTATCTATGTTCAGACGACTTGCCTAACATTCCTGTCTACTCCAGCAGCGGGGGACAAGGTCATGGGGTGCATAAGCTATCGCTATACGTACCCTTACGACTCGGATGAATATGTTGGAAATCGGCTTTGTGTAGTGTTCGTTCCGAGCCCACAGTGGTTAGCTCATCCGTTCCGGGGAGATAAGATCTTGAGCCGGAAAACTTCCAAGTGCTCAAGACTTCTTATGCTCCACTGCAGCTATAGCGCCGGAATTTAGAAAGTCATTAAGCCATTAGGGCCGGCGCAAACCGTAGATAAATTGCGGTACAAAACTGATAGATGGGTCCCAAACCTATACCTGGTTGAAGCACATTATTCGGAAAGGCAATGGCTGCACCAACGTCAACGAAGTACGAGACACGTCTCTTTATTAATGGTCAGGTCAGCATCATGCTCATGAAGTACCAAACAAAACGGTGGGACTAACATGTTTGCTAGTTCTCCGCGGCCTCAGACGGAGGGACTTTCCCGTTGAATTCGCCGCTCACACGTGAGATGGTCGCTTTGGGTGAGTTCTCTTCCTCCCTCGTCGCATCCCAAGGGATGAGCCAGAAGCTTAACCGTCTCTTCGTTAGTATCCGAGGCCACAGTAGAGGACACAAATCGTGCTGTTGCAGCGGCAAAGGCGGCCTCGCTAGCATGGGCGAGTATATCGGTCCACGAAAGAGGAGCTTATATGAACAACCTCGCCAATTTGATCGCGGAGTCTGAGAAGGAACTCGCTAGCCTAGAGGCCATCTCCATGGGGCGACCCATCTCTGGCTACTGGGATGCAAAAGCCGCGGTGAAAAAGCTTCAGTATTTCGCCACGGCTGGCTGGAACGGCCAGGGTCGCACTAGTCTCAATACTCCAGGATTCGTCAACTTGACTCTGAGGCAGCCGTTTGGGGTTGTTGCTGCTATTATTCCCTGGAATGTTCCGGTGTACGTTTTCATAAATAAGATCGCGCCCGCGATCGCGGCTGGCAACACTGTGGTTCTCAAGAGCAGCGAAAAAGCCCCTCTGACGGTGAGTTGCCTGGCCTGTGATATCTTCACGTCTGGAATAACGCTAATCCTTCCAAGTCGGCAAAGCTTGCAGGACTCATCCAAAAAGCTGGCTTCCCACCTGGTGTCGTCAATGTGCTTTCCGGCCATGGCCATGTCTCCGGTGCCACCCTTGCTTCACACATGGATGTTAGGCTAATCACATTCACTGGCTCAGGACGAACTGGGCGCCTGATCCGTGAAGCGGCAACAAAATCCAATATGAAGAACGTTATCCTTGAGCTGGGAGGAAAGACCCCGGCTGTAGTTTTCGACGATGCGGATCTGGAGCGCGCAGCCAAGGAAACCTTCCACAGTATCCAGTGGAACAGCGGACAGGCATGCATGGCTAATTCTCGTGTGTATGTCCATGCTTCAGTGGCGGAACGCTTCTTGGATCTATTCAAAGAATGTGCCAAAGACGTCAGACTGGGTGACCCTCTGAACCCAGAAGTCAATCATGGGCCGCAAGCGGACAGTGCACAGTACGACATCGTCAAGAAGTACTTTGAGATGGGCAAACAGGACGGCAAACTTGTTCTTGGAGGTGTGCCGGAGGATACCGTAGGTTACTTCATTCAGCCGACCATCTTGGTTGAAACACCTGAGAGTGCACAAATCATGAGAGAGGAAGTTTTTGGGCCCATCGTCAACATCAACATCTTTACTCATGAAGACGAGGTTATCCGAATGGCAAACGATACCGAGTTCGGTCTCTATTCCGCTATATACACTCGGGATATTGACCGGGCCATGCGCTTCGCAAGAGCCTCAGAGGCCGGCACGGTAGCAATTAACTGCACTAGTCCTACAGGTGCGTTTGACCTTCCATTTGGAGGTTACAAAGCAAGCGGCATCGCGCGAGAGGGGATTCATGACAGCCTGGACAACTATTTGGAGACCAAAACTGTCATCATCAGAACGGGATAGTGACTTTTAGGCCATGATTAATGGTATGTGGTTGAGAACCGCTTGCAGCATTGGATTTGAAAGGTGGTTCTATTCTTTACCCCATAGACTCAATTTACCTGGAAATCATCATTTGTACCAAGAAAAAGCAAATCGAAACTTTACATGGTAGGGATAAATAGTTGAACTTGGCTGTAAGTTCTCAGCATGAAGCCTGTACATGTATACAGCCGGCAAAGGTTAGAAAAGGTTGTTTCCGGCTTTCCGACCATGGTATTTTCTTCTGTCCTCAAAGTCTACGATCGAGTCGGTTTAACAACCGTGATATGTACCTCGTTGGTGTACATGCCTCCTCCATTAACCTTCTTAGTATGTGCGTGCTGTGTGGATCAGACGAACTGGATGACGCAAGAGACGGGGAACGTCTGGTAAGCTTTTTTGGGGTCCAAGCGAAAAGGGACTTATCACGCGGCATGACTGATTCCGTTAAGTCCGTCTTTTCCGGTATATTCCTCCACACCATAAAAGTTTCTGATCACAGAATTATGGCAGTTTCACATCGAGTTTCGAGCAGAAGCGCGGAGCTTACGGCGTTAACGTATTTAGTGGGACGGATAAATTAAATTCCGGTCCATCTTCGTGACGGGTGAGTGATACCGGGGAGTTAAGTTGAGCTAGAAATGTGATTGCGGAGTTGAGCTGTACTCTAAGAGTGACGAGTCTAATTCGGTTTGCGAACCTGACCTCGTCGGCCGTCCGTACCCACCGGATAAGTAGCGCATGCGAAAGAGTGAAATAGTGAAAAAGTAAAAAGGCAAGTTTCAAATCCTCGTTGCGATCCATGAATGAGTCCCAACTTCTTGAGACCATCACCTTCCAAGGCTGATTCGAAACGGAACACTCAATAATGACAACCACTGGTATTATGGATCTAGAAGGCTTCAGGCAGGCGGCTCGGTCCTCGATCGATGAGAGTACGTTTAACGACCGTTGCATGTCCCTGTCACCGCGACACTAACAGGTTTACCGCTCCTCACTAGTCGTAAGATATTATGAAAACATTACTGAGCGTCGGGTCGTTTCAAGCGTCAAGCCCGGCTATCTTCGCGAATTGATTCCTTCTAAACCGCCGGTCGAAGGTGAACAATGGGAGGATATTCAGAAAGACATAGAAGCCAAGGTCATGCCCGGTATTACGCACTGGCAATCGCCCAATTTTATGGCTTTCTTCCCATGCTCATCGAGTTTCCCTGGCATGCTAGGGGAAATGTACTCGAGTGCATTCAACGGATCTGCCTTCAACTGGATCTGCTCCCCTGCTGTAACCGAGCTCGAGACCATTGTGACAGATTGGCTTGCCGAAATGTTCAACCTCCCTGAGACCTATCGATCCTCAGGCACTACCCTCGGTGGGGGCGTCATCCACGGTACGGCATCCGAGGCTATTTTGACCGTCATGGTCGCAGCCCGCGACAAGTACCTACGAGAAGCGACCGAAGGTGTACCGGCCGACCGGCTCGATGACGCCATGGCTGAAGCACGGAATAAGCTGGTGGCTTTCGGTAGCGCTACAACACATTCCAGTACCAAGAAGGCTGCCCAAATTTCTGGCGTTCGGTTCATGGCAATCCCTGTCTGGGCCGAGAATAACTTTGCTCTGACCGGTGCTGACGTGAAAGCTGCCGTCATGAAGGCTCGCGCCAATGGACTTACGCCATTCTATCTGACCGCGACTCTCGGGACGACAGACTGCTGCGCATACGACGACTTCGAATCAATCGCAGATGTTTTACAAGAGGTCGCCCCGCCTGGAAAGGGAGAGGTCTGGGTTCATGTCGATGCGGCCTATGCTGGCGCTGCGCTTGTTTGTCCCGAGTACCACCATTTCACATCCCAGTTCCACCGATTCCACAGCTTCAACATGAATCTACACAAGTGGCTGCTTACGAACTTTGACTGCTCCGTCACCTTTGTCCAAAAACGGAAATATTACATCGATGCTTTCAGCATGACACCTCCCTACCTGAGAAACAATTACTCTGAAAGCGGCCTTGTGACGGACTATCGCGACTGGCAAATCCCTCTGGGGCGCAGATTCAGAAGCCTCAAGGTGTGGTTCGTGATTCGGACGTTTGGCGTCAGGGGGCTACAAGAACATATCCGGAAGGGAATCCGTCATGGTGATCTCTTCACGCACTTGGTCCAGGACCGGTCAGATCTGTTTGAGATTGTTGCCGTGCCACGGTTCTCTCTGGTCGTCCTCAGACTGACTGGACGCGCAGGAGCTAGTTCAAATGACAAAAATGCATTCACAGAGAAGGTATACACCGCCATAAATGAAGAAGGCAGGATCTACCTTACGAGCACTATTCTCAACGGCGGCATCTACGCCATCAGGTTTTGTTTGAGCACGCCATTTGTTGACGATGTTCACGTGAGAGATGCGTTCAAGGTCCTGGTCGAAACAACAGAGAGGATGTTGCACATATGAATGGGATACGGTAACAGATAGATGAATATCAGGAAACTCGTCAGTTTTATCTAAAAATAAAAAATAAAAAATAAAAAAGTTGTCTTTCGTATCAAATGCTACGCCTCTGTGTCTCGTCTTACGAGTGAGAGATCGCAGCAAAGGATGCTATTAGACAATTCTGCTTCCGTCATGCTCCGACTGGGCAAACTTTTTCGTCCTTTACTTATTTTTCAACCCCTTTCTCCGATCACCTTTTGCAGTTTCTGGCGATCAACTTCGCTTGTACTTAAAGGATTATCTTACCATTCAATGACATCTAGCATTCAGTGAAGTTGGAAGAACGAGTGCGAGACGTTTTACTATGAATGGTGGGACCAGGCGGAGGGTGGACAGGTACAAGGACTTTCTACAGTATACTAGAGACAGTTTTCCAAGAAGGCAAATGCATAAATATCCCCTGGTGGGAGCACACTCCTTTGCTACAGCGCGTTAAGCGCCTTTTCATACACTTGGTCTATATCCTCAGTCCAAATCCATTTCATGCGATCTTTCAGCAGGTCCCGAACAACCGGCAGGCTATCTTCGTAGCTGAGTCCCGCAACTTCTTGGGATCTTAACTCGTACAAGTCTCCGGCCTGTCGAGACGTCTCTTGCACCTTTTCCGCTCGCGGGTACCTGATAGATTGATACAGATGTAGGTAATCTGCGATGGGACGTGGCTTGGTTGATTCCAGGTTCTTGAAATAGTCGTGAAGAGCCCGTCCAAGAACATAACCATCCTCAAGCGCCTGCCCAGCTCCAGCTCCTAATTAAAACGTAAGACAACAGTCACATAGACGAGGCTGGGGCGGGGATTCTGTAGATGAACGAACCTTGGTGAGGGCACATAGCGTGTGCAGAGTCTCCTAGCAGAACTACCTTGCCTTCGGAGAAAACCCATTCCGGAGAAGGCTGTCTATCAAAGAGAACCCACTTCAGAGGGTTTGTGTTCATCTTCTGGATGACATGCTGAACCGCAGGGGCGAAATCTTTGAAGTGGTTTGCAACCGCGCACCTGTCGCTTGTAAGGGTCCAGCTTTCCCTCACTTCACCCAGGTCCTCCCATGGTGTCATGACAAAGGCAACAACATTCACTACTTTATCGCTGCTAATAGGGAATGTAAGGAAATGCTTCCCGGGAGCCATGAAAACGGTGGCGTAAGTGTCGAGGGGCCATTCATCCGCAATCTCTTCGGTGTTACAGAGGCCACGGTAAACGACCATATTCCCGTACTGTGGCGTGTCACGCTGTCATCGGGTGAGTTTAGCGATAGACAGATTGACGCGAGAGAACATACAACGTAATGCTTGCGAATGACCGAGTAGATACCATCCGCACCAATGACTAGGTTTGCAGACGCCGTCGTGCCATCGGCGAAGGTGAGCAGTACGGTGTCACCCTGGTCCTGAATTCAGTGTTAGATTCGGGGAATGCAGGTAGATTCAAGATATAAGGTGCCTACTTCCAACGATTTGCATTGTTTATTCGTATGCAGGGTAGCTGCAGCCCGTTCCTGAACAGTGTCGATTAAGACTTGTAGGAACTCTGCACGATGTAACGAAAAGTGTGGTGTGTTGGCATCACCTGGGATTTTCACCGTATGAACGTCTGATCCATCATTGAAACGTCGGAAGGAAAGCCAAATGCCTGCCCGTGTACCTGTGATCTTGGCTAGTTTCTCTCGCAAACCTAGCTTCACAGCCAGAGCGGCAGCATTAGGGCCGATACCGACGCCCGCGCCGATCTCCTTGTACTCAGGTGCTTGTTCATAGACGTCAACCTGGGTGTCCTCCGACGGCAAGTGCTGGTGAATGGACAAGGCTGCGAATAGTCCGCCAATACCGCCTCCGATAATAGCAATCTTGAACATCTTAATGGTAATTATTAACAAGTAAGATAAGATTCTGGAAGGCGTCTGAGGATAATAGGCTTTTCTCCTGAGGAGCTAAAACAAAAGGATACCAAGAGATACTAATATACTATTGCATGAATAACAACTATTACCAGCCAATGGCTTTCTCTAGATGCTACGGACTTTTCTGAACAACACTCGGCCACGGCGCGGTCGGAAAGACCAGCCGCAGGATGAAGAGGTTCCTGAAGGGAAGGCTCCGTAGCCTCCGATATCTAAACTCCGACCGACCCCGCACATTCTCTTATCTCCCCGACTACCTTTTGTATTTGCAATCTCCGGTCTACCAAGACGCTAAGCCGGCACCCAACGAAGCCAAACATGGCATGTGAATGAAACCGTACTTTACTAGACAAGATCGCCTAACGCCCACCCTGATTCCGAAAGGGTTCCGGATTCGAAGCTGTTCAGCTGTGCCTCCAGATCCGAGGCTATGTCACTGGTGTATCCAAATAACGTATATAAACCCGGAAACGCTTCCGTCGTTAACGGCAACGGTAACGACATAGGCATGGATGCCCTTGTCGAGGAAGGTGGATGATTGTTAGCAAACACAGCTGAATCAGCGCTTGAGTGCGGGGAATTCAACGATTCCAGTGATCGATGCATGCACTGGAGTAAGCCTTGAAGGAAGATAGATGCGCGCTTTGCGCAAGCATGATCGCTCGACATCTCCTTGATCATATCCAGAGCCTGTTCCACCTTGGCTAACGCAGGAGTTCCTTGATGATTTGCTGTGTGGATAACAGAAGCCACCAGGACAATGGTAACATTGAATACTGTTATTTCTTGTTAGCGAATAGTTGGAAAAATAAAAATAGAAAAGGTACAAAAAGCTGAACAGGGGGCAAGGCCTACAATAGTAAATGTTAAACCAGTTGAGTCCTAGAGATTGCTTCGTTTGCTCATATCTCAACGCGACAATGTCTACGGATTCCATGGCTGTATTAACACATGTTTGCTGGCTCAGTTGTAGTGTCTGGCTGGCTAATGAGCCTTGGTTACGCAGAGCTGCCCCTGAAACACGCATGGCATCGCTTAGCGAAAGGCGATGTATCAAAATTCGGACCGTGTTCGCTCGCAGTGCTAGGATCCATTGTGGCTCTTTTGGCTTCTGGAAATCCAGCGCGAGGTGCGCTGGAAGGCGACAACGCCATTTCTGGAAATCCTCGTCCAGAGTCATGATGCTTTCTGCTATATCACTTTTCTTCTCCATGCCCTCAGCAAACCGTAACAAGACTTTCTCCATTATCCTGCATAGCTTGACCATCTCGATGAAGAAGGACATGTTGGATGGTCGGCTAGGCATGGGGTACAAGACCCCGTCATCTCGTATATACTCATCGTCTAGATCCTCGGGAATAGAAACGGAGAAGTCGGCGCTTCGAGTGGCAGGAGGACGGTGGTAAATCATGCTCCAGTGCATGTCAAGCATATAAGCTGCATACCAAACCCGACGCTTTGTTTCTCGCACGGGAGGTGTATCAGTTTCGGGCGGGTCCCTGTGTAGGCAGAGGCCTTGGGCAGTCCTTATAGCGAGACCGAGTACATTCCAGCATTCTTCTCCACGGCTGGTAGTCTGGAGATATCTTGCACCTAGTAGCAAGGCCTGTACATGCTCTAAACGCCACTCGCGCAAGAGGGTCGGTTGCAGCAGAGCCATGGCTATTTCATAGTGTCTTTGCGCATTGCGGTAATTGTCTTGGACATTGACTACCCAATGCGAGGTGCAAAGAGCAAAGATCATGTTGATAATAGCAAAGGTGAGCGGTTGGCGACGTCGAGCTTGTGCAGGGCAACGCAAAGCTTCAACGAAAGCTGACAGAGCGCTGGGCGCATGAAACACGGGCGTGAGCCCATGTCGAGTGGTAAAGTACTGGTTCAGGATATCGACAGCATTGTCGGGCGTCGCATATAGTTCTTCTTCTGTGAGTTGAAGCGGCCGAATTCGAGATTCAGGATCTGTTTCCACGCTTTGCGCTTTCATACCACCATGGCCATAAACACTGTCCAAGAGAAGCTGGGCAAACGAAGTTCCCCCAATCGTCAAATTCCCATCGATGGCTACTGATGATGATGCTGGCTCCGGTTGTACAGCCTCAACGGAACTAGCAGCCTGCTCCCTGCTAGAGATTTTCTGGTTCCCTTTCGTTCTAGACTCCACATTGGCAAGAGCGGCCTGTTCGAGTAAAGCGAGGCGATTTTCCAACCCACGTAGGTAACTTCCGGTACTTAATCTCGTCAGTCAATTTCTCACCGGGTCTGTGAAGGGAAAAGAGGGTCGATTACCTCCCGTTAGAGTTGGCTTCCGTGTCCTTCTGGACGAAGACACATTCTCGTCCATTGTTGACACAGGTCGAGCATACGGGCCTAGAGCCGTCACATTTTGTTTTCAGCGATCTGCAACTACAGCAGGACACAGGTACTCGATTGCGTCGCCGCTTGGGCACAGGACTGCCTTCTCTGACCATGGCGGAATTAATGTCAGTCGGATTTAGCGGGGAGAAAAAAGCCTTTGCATTATGGTGGGGGGACGTGGGTAGATTCTTATAGCGAGCGACTCTGACCATGGCGGATTGAGTGTCGGTCGGATATAGCGGGGAGAAAAGAGGGATTTGCACTATAGTGGCGAACGTGGTGAGCTCGGCAGCCCCGCGTTAACCCGCGCGTCCCCACCTGCGGCGAATGTGTTTTCTAAAAGATAAACTAGCCCGTTCTGGTAAAATTGCAGGGTACAAGACTGAAGGTATCCAAGTGTCATGTTCCCCAATAAAGAATAATCCTAATTAGGGTAACGTGTATGATAAGCGAG
>JAAIJJ010001284.1:0-13412 GCA_020976545.1 Fusarium sp. Barmshour
TGTAGTGGGTCCGAGCCTTGCGAGTAGTTTCGTCTCCTCTGCGCAGTGTCCTAGCAAGGCGCAAGCTGGTGAACGAATGGATCAGACAGGCAGTTGTATCCAAGAGATCTGCGTGCACTGTTCCTCTCCAGGCACGAGCGTAATACCGCGTAAGCTCGAATACAGCTGCAAGAACATGTAGACCCAGTGTGATAGACTTCTCTGCGCGCGAGCGTGCATAGTAAGCTGAGATACTGTGACGTGTATGATAGACAAAGATTGTGATGTAGCCAAGACAGATGATAAGATATTTTGTTTTGGTGCTCTGTAAGAAGTTTCTCCCTTCGGACAACAGATGCCATACTGGGCTGCCTCCGTCTCTGTCTTTGTCCATACCGAGTCAGCGTCTGGTATAAATGGTTTGGCGGTCAAGGTTCTGCGGTAGTCCGGTGGTAGGGTAAAAATCACCGCTGAAAGTAGAACGTCTAACAGAGAGGGTCGGATAGGGAAATATCTGAACTCAAATCAAATCTCAGCTGAAGTTTATGTGCTACATTTTATAGCAGGGTCAAAAAGATACGGTTGTATCTTGGAAAATCTATAGCTCCTCTTCCCGGGGTTTAGTGCAGTACTCAGTCCTGTATTAAGGCTCTAGCCCTTCATACTTTCACACACCCGCAGGCGTCAAAGGGAGGAAGAAGCGAAACATTTACCATCGAAGCAAAATGGAGCCATACAAGAAATGGGATGCCTTGAATGAGTTTCACTACGAATGCTAAAGAGACCAAGGCTTATGTAGCATCCATCCCTTGCAGAGGATTAAGCCCTGATGGATCATGACAAAGGGCAGGTTTCGTTGACGATACTTCAGTGACGATCATCGCTTACTGAAAGCCAAAGCCTTATTCGCGTCGTACCTCGGAGAGGGGCACATACAAGCGTGGCAAGACTATGTGTCAACCTTTTCAACCTAGAAAGACAGTTATCCACTCGCATATTGACCATGAATGTGCAGCCTAACCAGTTGGTGGAGTCCACTTCAAAATTATATCCCTACAACAGAGAGGTACATATATGAGAGACACAGCGTTTATAAAGCTCTCATACACATAAAACTACGGGTAACCAGAAGCGGATCCCTAATAATGTGAAAAGCTTGAGTAACTGGAACCTAGGCCGAGGAGCTCCAAGGGTGCAGGCTCGGGACGCCATCCTTTTTCTAGCATAACACCCTCGCACTTTCAAATAGCCCCCACGTAATATGAAATATGGTGACCGCCTATCAATAAAGACGGAAAAGAAGTATGTTTGATCTTTGATGCATGCGGTATGACTCATGAGGGAACTTTCAGTAGCCAGGCGTGCCGCTGCCCGGGGCCGCCTTATTCGTGCTGAGCTGCGGCTACTAACGTGGGACGTCACGCCTGACGACCTGATCTTTTCAGAATCCGAACATAAATCATCAAGAAGAATAGATCTAGATATAAAATGCTTTCTGATAATAGACCCGCCTGCGTGATCGCAAACCCTTAAACGCAGCCGATGACGATGACCAAATAAAGCCCGGTAAGTCTTTTAGAGCTTCGAAAGAGGGGTGATGAGCTCCTCTGGGCTTTTGAATGCCTGTAGACTATTCATAAAAGATTCCCACGACTTATCAGAAGTGATGGGTGCCGTCACATAATGGTCTATATCCGATTGCGAAATAGACTCAGACCTGATCTGGGCTAAGACAGTATTGTATGACGCAGAGGACTGAGACGGTAGATGTTCTTGGGCCAGCGGCTCTACCGTGTGCAGTGGATCCAAATCTTCACCTATGCAGATACGCTCATACAGCGTGAGCACTTCCGAAGGGAGCCCCCACTTCTCAGCGGCCTCATAGGCCATGCGATTTCCGATCGCTTCGGCCAGGGGTCGACACCGAGGGAGGATGTGGCGGTCGAATGCGAGGCCGCGGTGTTCTTTGTAACCCCCAATTCTCTCCAGCCGTGATTTCATGTCAGTCATCAACTTTTCCTCGCGTTGCGCTAAGCGACACAATCTGTTCCGCGCCCGCGGAAGCTCTAATTTCCCTCCCAAAAGCTCTGACATGAAGCCTGCCAAGCGAGTGGTTAGTTAGTATGCAAGGTCAGATACACTGCTAGCAGACGGACGCCAATTGGGATACGTACGAATACACAAGACCAACGTGTCGCCTTCGGCAATTGCGTTTCCCTGAAATGTCAGGTCCAGCTCGCTTATCTGATTGTAGGCAAAGAGACCTTGCCAGCCACACCGTTCGGCCAGTGGTCTCAGCACCTGAGAAGCTTTCACCACTGTCGCCTTGAAAATAGACGCAAGTGCATGTTGCGTGGGGTCGCTCAGATCAGGGCACATGTCTATAGTCCAATGAGCGAATGCATGCAAGACCTTCCCCTGAACCCATCCCTCAACGATTGGATATTGCTGAGTGCTGAAAGCCATAACCCTCTTTCCTTCTTTCCCGTCGGCTGCTCCAATAATTCTTCTTTCGCTATACACAGCTGCTATGCGTGTCCCAACCTTGATAGCCGAAATGCCCATGATAGAGAGAGATAGCGTTCCAGCTGCGATTCGCCTAATATGACGTAGAAATGCAAGGCGATCGTCCTCTGGCTTTGCTGTAGAACAGAGCAGGGCTGTGGACGGCAGACCAACGTGTCTAAAACTCGTCAGAGAGTGATCCAGCGGCTTCGTACCAGGCCTTGTAGGAA
Organism: Fusarium sp. Barmshour; assembly: GCA_020976545.1. NCBI lineage: Eukaryota > Fungi > Ascomycota > Sordariomycetes > Hypocreales > Nectriaceae > Fusarium > Fusarium sp. Barmshour. Next base: position 2,715 of record JAAIJJ010001284.1, read on the forward strand.
GAATACGTGATGTGATCCCGGGCCGCATCCCCCCGGCGTCGCCGAGGAACACCTGAAAAGGCTTCACACCATGACTCTCTCCATCAATAATGAGGCGAGCAAATACTATGGCTAGACGAGGCATGTTGCAGTACGGGGTTGTTGGAGGCATTGCTTTTGCAGCCCCTGCATGAGGAGTATGCAAATCATAGGAGCCATCTGGTAGCAGGGTGGCAGTCGTTTCCAAGTTACGAGCGTCCAAGCCATGGGCAACCTCGGTCAGCATAAACTCGCCGCAAATATCAAAATTCGATAGTTTATCCAGTATGTTCTGGAGGTCAGGACGGCCTTTGATGAAAGAGCAAAGTGTCCCCATACACAGGTTTATGTGTATAGCTGCAATGATGAATGCCGTCATGTCGCGAGCCGCAATCACTCCATCGATTCAATTAGTACAAATGTGAGGATATACTAAGGGTTGCTGCACGTACGATCAAAATGGAAATCCCAGAATTTCGGGGTCAGATTCTTGATGTCATGTTGTGACAGACCTACAATTGATCAGCCCAGTGATACGTTTACCAGACAATAATTCGTACATACCACTTTGAAGCCATATTGATTTTGCTCTCTCGTAATGTATGGATATATCTCGTCTGGAGGCAGGGGCCACAATATCATGGTCCCTGTGCCAAATGTTCTGGGTAAGAATGGCTTTGGATTGAAGCATGCTCAAAGCCCTATATCTCAATAAACTTGGAAGTAGCTCTTTCGAGTGTTGATAGCGGACGTCGTTCGAGCAATGTTGCTAAAGACAAGGAACATTTGTTCAATCGTCGGGTGACTTTTATAGGAAACACCGATATCGTTTCGAGTTATATGCTGCGGCACCGAGCCAAGCTCATCCACTAAAGACGATAATCCCAACTGCGATGGATCTGCCCACTTGAATGTTAGCATTTTGTTAGTATGTGATGTGCTAGGCCCCTCTCATCACATAGTCTTGTGAAACGTGTGGACCTTTCACAAGGAGATTTGGCAAGAAACGGGGATCAGCATGTGCCCAACGCCTCCAATTGGTGGCCTCTTTTCAGCAATGATGACAACATCAATTCGATGGCCCTTTATTTTGAGTGGAGAACAGTTATCAATTGAAAATTAGTTTGAAGTCGGGTGTCTGCTAACAGTTAGCACTAGACATTAAAGTTCCCGTTGGTGGGTTTCGATTCTGGTTATGTTCCCGAAACAGTGACTTACTTTAATGTTACCGCGGTTCTATATGTTCATTGCAACTTCATGGTTCAGTGACTTTCCTACAAGATCGGTGCAGTTATCTCGGGCCAGCATGTTACTGTATCAGCCCAAGAGCAGTATATCGTAGTAGTCTACAGAGAAACACCATAGAATCTAACATCCTACGACTTAATCGGACCACATCACACAGAAAGCTGATCGATGCGCATTCTAAGAAGTGCTACAATGTATGATTCTTTATTTTTCGTTCACAGGGATATAGACATCGGATGTGCTCAGATGGAGGCATCTATCTATGAACTACCTGCGTGGTGCTATGGAATGGGTGAAGAGAGCTCAAATAACAAGCCTGCGCATACTTGGCTTAATGTTTTCCGGTATGAGTGTGGAGCTATCATTTATCAGCTCTTCCACATTGCCAAAGTATCCGTAGTGGCTAGTCGGTACGGATTGGATCGTCATACCCACAGGCTCGAGGCCACCATAACAGCAACTTGTCGTGATGCAATAGTGTGACGATACCCGGAATCAAGTGATGGTAAATCGATCATGCCCAGACTTTCAGCGGTGGGAGCCAGTTTGCATCGCCCTTTGCTTTACGGCGTGTGGTGCTTATATGAAAGCTCTAGCTGCAACCCATGTCGCTCATGCTAAGCGTAGTGCTTAGAAGAAGTCTTACAGTATTACATGGTCACACGTTTCCAAAGAAGTAACGAGTCATTGGATAATCCATTTCGGTATTGAATCGGTAATAGAGCCAGCAAATATAGATGTGACTTCCTGTTTTATACTAGTCGAAGTATGATAATCCGCCGCCCAAATGTGGACAACAGCAAGAATAGAATGAAAATCAAGTGATTGGCATGGTAAACACTTTTAGAAATACCTCATGAATCTAGCACAGAAGCGCCTGAGGAATAAAATTAATTAGAAGGTAAAATGGGCGAAGACACTAAGGAATAGACTTCGCATGGGGTCTTAATTTAGTTGCCATGTTATATACCTATCAAGGAAATGTTTTTAAAAGTTTTTAACTATTCATAGTTCAACTCATAAATACACGTACACTGGAACATATATACCTACATAGCCTCGTCCGTCGGTATCAACCCAAAGTCAAGTCAAAGATCAAGACTTCATAATTATGCGTTCTGTCACTATTGTAGCCAGCCTGCTATGTGCAACATCTCTAACCGTTGCGCTCCGTGTCGTGCCGCGGTCGAGTAACCACGATATGACACCCGAAGGTTTTCTTAAAGCAGACCCCGCTGCTCTTGACAAGGTCGAAATTATGCCGAAGAATTTACTTGTTGGGAGGCCAACCAGTCCCAGAATTCAGGTCCTGAAAGATCGCGCTCCCAACTCTCCTTCCTTGACGGTGAAGCTTGTTAATAACTTTGACAGGAAAAATACTATCAGGTCCTATATATCCGGACTAGACGCTACTGGTAAGGTCTTCTTTGTCTCCCCTGGCGGTAAGCTTGTCTATCCCAAATCCAAAGAACCTCGCGTACCGAGCGAGATTATGGACGATATTACCTTGTTTCTAGGCCCTCGAAAACAGCCTCTCGAAGTCCCACTGCCTTCCTATATTCGCTCAGGTCGCATCTACTTTGCAGACAGCGACCTGCGTTTCTTTGTTGTGAATATGGGAGAAGGCGACAGCGTGATTCAACCCTCGGTTACCAATCTTCAAGATCCAAATGCAGATGTGAACTGGGGCTTCATAGAACTGAGCTATATGGATGATTCGTTATATGCTAACATTAGCTATGTTGATTTTGTCGGTATAGTGCTAGGGATGATGCTTACTGAAAAGGACGGTAGTACCCAGATCACTGCGGGCCTAGTAGCTGATGCAGTTACCAAGATGTGTGATGACCTGGTCAAACAGAAAGAGACAGATAAGCGCGATTGGGCTTCACTCTGCATCGCGAACGCCGATGGGAAGCCTGTCCGTGTCCTTTCACCCGGAAACAAGCACGACCTCGACTCCAGGCTTTTCGACACGTATTGGGACACTTATGTGAACGAGGTATGGAACAGATACACAGCGCAAGATCTCACTATCAACACACAAACGAGTGCTGGTCGTGTTAAGTGTAGAGTCTCAGGCGATCAGCTTCTCTGCGAGGGTAGCGATCGCGGATTCGCCAAACCCACGGGTAAAGACATCTGGGGCTGTAACAGCGGTCCGTTTGCTATTTCAGAAGGTGACACCCCAGTCCATGCTGCCGTAGTTCCACGCATCTGTGCCGCGTTCGTTCGATCAACCCTTCTTCTTGATGGTGGCAACGACCAGCCGAGCCTAGGTCAGAGCTCGTACTATACAGTCAGTCCTACTAACCACTATAGCCGCATCGTTCACTCCTATGAGGTTGATGGTAGAGGCTATGCCTTTCCTTATGATGACGTTAATCCCGATGGAAATGAGAATGCGTCTGGGGTCGTGAGTTCTGATAACGTCCAGTCTTTAACTGTCTATGTTGGTGCACCACCGCCTACACGAGGCCAAAATGATTAAGTAGCAATTTCTAACTCTGCCTGGCTTTTTGCTTGTTGACAAATCTACAATAGGTACATGGTATTAAGATGAGACACTAACCCGCCCATTACCTTCGTCGAACACAGTATTTCTCTCTGACTCTTTTACGTAGTTCAACGAGAAGACATGGACCGACAGGATAATGAGTTTAGTAGTCGATCACTGTTATTTAATAGGATTTCGATGTCAATATAGTTAGTAGGAACTTAGTACGAAGAACGGCAAACTTCTGCAGAAGATCATACTTGACGAAGGGGCGACTGCTGGTCGGAGTATAGATCTGGGTAATCATCAAAGGGGGATGTTAGCGGTTGCGGTTGTATTTTTCAGGAGGGTTCATTAATTAGGGTAGCTGGGAGATTGACGGCACAGATACCAATTATCAAACAATATTGCAGCTTGCTTATTCAAGGACTCTTAGTTTCATTCTGACTGCCAGGCTTGGCTTCACCTTGAGCAATATGGCCCTGTGGGGTCATCATATTATCTGGTTAATATAGCTACGGTCTAGGCAGCCACTTCGAGTAACATATAATCGCGCCCCATAGCGAGATGGAACCATAAGGCTTAGACACTAATGAAACGCAAAGGATTGGAGAAAAGAGCTATTTTTCACGATATAGTTCAATGAAAGGCGTACAAGAAGCATAGACATTACTGCGCCTGTACCTCACTATATTGAAGGTTTTCATACATTTAGATAGTATTGTTACTAAGCCTACGCACCCCGTTCAGGCTAATGAAGATAACAACTCATCCAAGTTTCTCAATTGATATTGACACCACTGATCTGATGTAAATAAATGGATCCTCTTTGCCCATCATATCGTGCGTCCCCAATTGATAACCACTTTGCCATGTAATTAGCCCAGAAGTAGTTAACTGCTTTCATGCCTACATGTGTTGTCTCAGTCACTGTAAGAGGAGTGATCAATTGCTATACTATGCAGGGCACATCAAGAGCCTTCTGCCCTTTTTGTGTTTTTCGTTTTTCATCGGAACAAAGCGGGCGTTTGTAACGGCGGTTCTGTAAGCCAACCAAACTCGTTCGGCAAATAAGGTAAGGACGAATACAATGACAATCCATAGGGGTCGAGAAAAGCCGAAGCAAATGCTGATGGGGGCACAAGCATGTTCTGAAGCGGATCACTAATATACATGCAGTCATTCACCAATGTTTCGTCCCAAGTTGGCATGCCCGTAAAGTCTGTCGCAGGTATCAATTCCATACCGTCGTTAAAATTCCACGACGAGGTCTCTACTGATTGTAGAACTGGTGTACCAGGCTTGCTGCCCGCGCTGAGCTCCAACGCTGCAGGTGGTGACGAGCTCGCCTCCGGCAGCATCAGAGTCGTAGGAAGCGTTTCTTCTGCTGGTAGGATGGATTCTTGGCTCTTCTGTCTCGACTCAGGCGCCTTATCTGTACTCATGAACGACGATAAGTCTGCCGCATCGAAGACGGATGTAACGCCCTGTTCGTTTGTGACTGTAACAGTGAGGTCACAGCCTGTGAGGACAGATAGCTCATATGCCTTCTTGAAAAGCCCCTGTTTTCTCTTATTGAAGGTGGTCCGTCTGGCGCTTTCACTGGGTATTTTCTTAATTTCGATTCTTCTACGGCCCATGTTGATGCAAATAAAATTAACTCAACTATTGGATTGATGCGACTCGGTCCTAAATAAGAATTTGATAGCAAAGGGAGATTGCAGCAGGCTAAATTTGGTAATTTCGCTACGGTCGCGCAAAGAGACCAAGAAATAGCATGAAATAGACAAAAAGAGAGTCCATTAGGCGAACAAAACATTGCAACTGACACATTATTGCTATTAACACCGTCGTTGTTGCCAGATCTAGAAACAAGAATTGGTACAACTAGCAACAAAACTAACAGCATGACGACTTTCTATTTTTAGCTTCTACAAGTCTTAGTGAGTCAAAGACGAGTGCCATACAGTCAAAAACCACTACCACACATTCATTTGCAGGAACAGTCTCCATAGTCTTCTTTTCTTTTCATCCAACCTGTTAAAACTACACGTTGCTGGCACTCAGTCGGAAACTGCAATGAAAACAACGGTATTTATTTCTTTGACTATTTGGAACGGGCCTATGTAGACACGGGGAGCTTGCATGATCAGTAGAGGCCACAAGGGCTCCAAATATGAAGTCATGTATTTTCTCTAGGGTAGCTAATCCGTTAGGTCCCAGTTTTCACCTTAAAGAACCTCTATTTTTGAGATAATTAAGTAGACCTATTTACACATCTTCCTCTGTAGCAAGAATACCTATTTTATCGCTGAATTTAACATTTGGAGTGCTTGAGGCCCGTGGAGTTGTTTTTCTTATCCGAAAGGATGGCTATGTATATCAGCCAGCAGGTTGACACGTAATGCGTCTTCTTTACTTAGAAAACCAGACTCGCAAATGCAAAACAAGACAGCCCAAAGGTCCCCACAGACCCGTTTCGCACGGTCAAATATGTACCGTATGAGATGGGGTGATTGATTTATAGAACCATGTACTGTAGCTTATTGCTACCAATACGTAAGAGGGGCAATCTTTCATACTCTCCGCGTCTTAGGGGAACCTGGATATAATTAGATGTGTCGTCCTGACAGTAAGATGTTAAGTCTGACCTCTACAGGCACCAAAATGTGTCCGACTTACTGTCGTAAACAGTAAATGTTCATGCTATGGATACACTGCCTCCAAAGGTCTATTGGATGCTGCTAGGAGATCTGCCACTCAGTGATCTATGCAACATAAGTAGATGCAGCAAGTCGCTTTGCAAGATGGCCCAACCGATGCTCTACCGCGTCCTTCACCTTAACTTCAACGACGGAAACTTAAGATCTCAAACACTCCTACTATTGAGGACACTGGTGTGTAACCCAGGTCTCTCCAGGTTCGTAAGGTCCATCTCTCTCGAGAACAACGGATCGGGAGGCTGGACAAAGGGACATTCGCAACTTTTAACTCTTGTACTGTCAGGTGTGAGCTTACGCCCGGAGAGAATTAGGGGGTTTTCCACAACCTCTTCCTGGGTTCCACTTGATAAATACTTCCTCAACCTCAATTCCGTAGTGTATACAGGCCACATAATGTCCGCTGAACTTGATTGGTTTCGTTGGCATCTATCGAACTGCAAACAGATATCACGTCTTCATTTATGTCTTCCTAAGCGCGGATCTAACCACCAGTTTCACCTGCTCGAGGCGACCTCTCTTGATTGTTTGAGTGAACTCTGCCTTGAACATTGTGCGTTAGAGCCTCTCCTTCCAAAGCATCCATGGAGGTTGCAGTGGCTTGACCTAAGACTCTGCTCAGGTACCGAGGCCTTCATCAAGCGGTTATTATCAGGCAATCAGCTGCAATTCGTGAAAGTTCTCCGTCTTTCGGGGCGGTTATCACGAAGGACGTTTCTCTCTTTACTATTTTCCTTGGACGAAAGTCGTCACTTGGAACAATTATCCTTTCGCCTGGACGGTTTGCTACAACTGGCAGAAGGAGATCATAACGGCAGGTCGCTAGCTCCATTGAAACTCGGGGTTTCTTTTGACGGTTTACGGTCGAGAATCCTAGGCCACCTCAAGATTCATGGCTCAAAGCTGCGATCACTCATAGTAGATATTCGGCAAGACATAGACTTCTGCGAGCCCTCCCTATCATTCTCAATACAAGATATGGCGATTATTATCAACTCTTGTCCTTCTTTGACGTTCTTGAGTTTACCTGTCCATTTTCGTAACGTATCCTGGGACCAAGTCAGACATCTACACTACCCAGTTAAACTTCAAGCCCTGCATATGAGGGGCGACTGTGGCTCTTTCAGTGATGTGGCTAGAAATATCAGTACACTGGTCAGCGTGTTTAAATTTCCGCCAAGTTTCCAAGCCTTCGTGGGTCACGGCAAGTCGCTAAAGATTATTCACATACCGCCTTCAGGACGTTCCTTTTTTACTAGTGTTAGCAGGAGCCAAAGGTTGTCCTATTGCCTCGATTTATGATCGCTCACTGTAACCGGGTGGTGTTCTGTAGGTTGAGTTGTTACAGAAGCGGCGCCAACAACGGGTGTAGATATTAAAAGTTGAACTTTTCTTTTCCCTTTTCCCTTTTCTCTTATTGACCTAGCCATTGGTATTTAACCTCAACTAATATTCAAACTCACCCACAGACCTCTAACCGCTAGATGATTTTGTGTGTCAAGTCTCAAAATTTTCCGCTTGTAGTAAATACCTAGGCTTCAGCACTAGCAGTAGTACGACAATTTACTCTACTACCTATAGCTATATTGCTAAATGTTGGTTGGCAGTTGTTTATTTTTTACCTAGGCTAGAACGAAAATACTGTTACGTATTAATTTTCACAACTTTTACTTAATTCAAAAATAACTAACTATAAGTCGAGGAAAATATAAATGAGTTATTAAATGAATGTTTTAATTATATATGATACTATTTCACAAATCTCATTTTGCTTATGTCCTTGTTACTATGAACCGGTATTTACTTGTCCTACTTACGTATTCTCTAGCGCTTGGACCCCGTTATATTCATTTACCTGTTTGCCTTGATAAAACCGACGTTGGATGGGCCAAGGAAGTGGACCGTCAGCCAATCAGAGCCCTTCATGCCTAAGGTCTTTAACTGGATCCTTAGTAAGCTCTTGTATTGAAATAGAGTGCGCTAACTTAGGCCGTAAAACTACCTTGTACCTCGCCAGCAAGTGCCCAAATTCATAACAAACTTATAGAATAGTAGATTCAACATCCAAGTATCATTAAATCTATTCATCTAATCAGTCATTGCATTCTCAAGGTTCATCTGCTTCGCGGCAAGAAGCCTCGTATAGAGCTAGGTTTACAAGGCTCCGTGAGTCCTCAAGACGAAGAAACTAGTGATCAGGTTTGTGAATAGCACATCATGCCAAGGGGGCAGAGTCGACATAGTAGATGTCCGTGATTATTAGGGCGGTCCGAGAATATAATAATGGTATTACATTAGAGGACCTTCCTTCATTTTTTACTGATGCAGATAATTAGTCTCTGACGTGAAGTTTTTTCCACTCAGAGAAATATGAGAAGTGCAAAAATAATTGTCTGAAGGAACATCTTACATCGTGTGATCAAGTCAGCAATCATGAAGTGTTAGGAAGTGACCTGCTAGTCCACGTCGCACTGTCGGCTCCTTTGAAATTACTGTAGTCCGTAGTATACAGAGTACATTCGTCTTCCTGTTTGAAGTAAGACGATCTCTATTGACCTTCCTCGTCCAGTTTAGATATAGAACACGATGACTTCTACGTGAGTTATATGGCTGGAATGTCAACATCAGCCATCCGCAAGTGAATAGTTTACTTCTTACTCTGTCTGGTCCAGGACCCAATAGCTATCCATAGTTGCGGTCCGCTGAAGCCCTCAAAGAGGAAAATATGATTTGATAACGCTATACATTTCAGTAGGGGACTGCATAGATGTTTGGATTGGTAATGACTCCATGAGATTAGTAGCCCGAAATGCTTGTTCTCGTAATGACTAGCTAAATTAATGGTCTCATGCGATAATTGGTCTCACTAATTCCGCACAACAACTATCATAAAGCCTATCATGTGGCGGCAATAGAGTAGAATACTTATTCTGGAATACATGTCGATACGATCTACTTCTCCTAAGCACAGGTGGCATGATTCCGTGATTATTATAAGCTCTGCAGGAGGTCATTCGCTACTCTAAAGGGACCGGCTACTATCACGCTCGTTTTAAGAAGGTATCATGCATAGCTAGCTTGTATTTCCAGATCGTGAACATGGATACACAGGAAACCTTCCTCTTCGGCTTTGATCGATCGGCAGACCTTCAGGTGACGCTTTGTGGGACTAATATTGATTTTGTCCTTAGTATGAATAGCAAGAATGAGGAACACATTGCCATAGAAAGAGAGTATATGCCCATCTTGATACATAGCACTCTGCACCTTCTATCGATAAGGTAACACAATCAACAAGGGCTATACTATTTGAAGTTTTTGACTCACTATCTCAACTAATCCAGCATTCCGTAGGTATCGATTATGATTACTCGCATGATTCTCGATTTATCACTGTTTCCCTCCCTCTACCCTGACCTTTAATTCTTCGAATTCTTTGTCCCAATTCAACATGGAGCCGTTGCCGCCTTGCTGGATCTTTCTCCGCTTGTTAGGTAATCTACGTGCTCTAGCCCTTTTCATGTAAGATCTTAAGTAAAAACTCAATAACTGATCTGCTCTCTCCCTGCCCCATGCCTCGGCCAAGGCCGTTCTTGTCCAAAATGACATTTCCTTTTCGTTATCCAACCGCGCAAGTACACTAATCGAGCCACGGGCGCCTACTGCAATGTGTTGGACATGGAAACTCCGGAGCTTTATTTCACGAAGGCAATCTCCATCTCTCCTCCTAAGCTCTCTGCCCTTGTCCCCCGTAAGCTTTTTCTCTATCTCGGAGGAGCGTCGCCTACTAATGAGAGACGCGTCCTTGCTAGGCATCCAACTGTTGAAGTGCCGTTTGGATGGCCTCTCAGGTGAATGATTGTTTGCTACTGAAGCTGGGTCAGAAGAATGGTCGCAATCATGGTACTCAAATGAACCTGGAGAGATCGAAGTAGCCGAATCACCGCCTGAGCCCCTTGTACCCCAGCATCTTTGGCTACGATGCCGCTTTGGTATTTCGTTTTTCCCTTTACCAGCTGTAGGCTTCCCTGTGGCTTTTTCCTTGCTTGCCGTATAAGGGTTGTCAAGCTTCTCCTCATCACTCTCATCACTCCCGTCATTCTCGTCACTTCCGTCACTCTCGTCAGTTGTTTGACTCTCATCAGTTGTTTGACTCTCATCAGTTGTTTGACTCTCATCAGTCGTTTGACTCCCGTCAGTCGTTTGACTCTCGTC
>JAAIJJ010001286.1:6398-35638 GCA_020976545.1 Fusarium sp. Barmshour
TAGCTAGTAAGCTAAGTTTTATAAAAGTATTAATAAATATATTTTATATACTTAAAAATAATTACTACTTAAAAGGCAGTTATTAAGTAATTTTTAGGGTTATTAGTAATTCCTAAGAATTAATAGTGTTTTTAGTTAGATCTTGGTGACTGGATCTTAGCGGTTACTTATGGAATCCCTTAGTGTATGGTGATTACCTGTGATTTAGAAAGAAAATGTGGGGTATATATAACGTAACTACTAGGATTATAATATAAGATATATAATTAATATAAATTAATATTAATATATTTATATAAAAAGTATTTATTATATATATAAAAAGTATTTAAAGTTAGGGGCTATTTAAATAGGTATTTTTTAATAAGTATTATATTATTATTATATATATTAAATACTAAAAGTAGCTAGGATTATTAATAAGGCTGTAGTAATTTAAGTACTTATTAATAATACTTATTATAATAATATTAATATTAATAATAACTTAATTCCAAGAGTAAATACTAATATAAGATATATTAATTATTTAAGCTTTAATAATAAGGGTTAGTATTTAATACTAAGTAAAATAAGTAATATTAAAAAAGTAATAATAAAACATAGAGGAGTAGCTATAATAAAGATAATTAAGAAGTAAATAAAAATATTATAATATAAAGTAATATATTACTACTTAATTAAGTAATTTAAAGTAATAATTATATTAATTAGGTATAAAATATATTATAATAAGTTAATATAAAAAGTATAAGCTAGTATATTATAAGACTAGGTTAATAGATAGGATAATTAATAATAAATTATATTAATAACTAGATTAGGGATTAAAGTTAATATTAAGGGTATTATTAATATAATTTATATAAGCTTATTATTTAAACTAATTTATTTTATTTAATAAATAGGCAAAGGCAGTTAATAAAAAGATAAGATTATAGACTTAATAATTATAATAAATAAAAAGGCAAGCTAGGTAGATAAGTTTAATAATAATATTAATTATATAAACTAAGAGGAAGTTAAATTATTTATAAAAAACAAGGGCTATTGGCACTTAGTACTTAGGTAATTTTTTAATAGGGTTAGGCTTTATTATAATGATATATAAGTAAAATACTATAATTAGTATTTAAACCATCATCTTGCTTCCAATTGTGCGGCGATATAATGATGTTCTCCATGGCCTCTGGGGTCATGATGCGTAATGTTGCGCGGGAGAATACCCGCTTTGTTTGCGATATGGTATAGATCTGTGTACAAGCCACGTATACTTTTTGGTATTACCGATAAGCCTGGTGTTTGTATGGTATGAATAGGCGGGTCGAGCTTCATCAGACTCGCAGTGGTATAAAACTTCTTGCTTGGCGACTGACGACGTCGTTTCCCAGACGGTGGGTCCCCAGCGTTCTTCAGACTCTCGGCAAAGGATGATGCAGCTTTTCTGAACTGCATGACATGGGCATCTTGTGGCGCGCGAGGTGTTGCGTCCAGATCAATGGGTACTGTCAATGGCCGTTTCGGGCCTCTTGTAGGACTGGACATTGGACTGGGGTAGTCGGCTTCATTGTCGCGCTTGCGCTTCAAGGACGGGCTGGAGTTGCTTTCTGCTACTTCGTTGATCCACGCTTCAATTACTGAGGTTTGCATGATGCGTTGTGCTGATATGGCATAATCGGTTTGTACGTTGGTGTTAGTTTGAGGATTGAAGACGTTATGATGGAGTTTTGGAATTAATGGAAGTGACGTTGCGGGACAACTATAGACCTAGCTTAATGGGGAAAACGCGTGTGTCAGCAGCTTTAATTGGTCCTTTGAAGCCCCTCACAAACTGAGGGCATAATAGTTCTGCCACGGCGACAGCATAACGTATTATAAAAAAACATGCAATTGCAAAAGATCGCTTTGCGCTGGCACGTCTTTTCTGCATCTTTTTTCGATGAAAGATAAGCGATTAACGTATAAACAGACCGTTCTAGCTCCCGGCGACAGAAATTGAGCTCGACGCTAAACCCCAAGCGGCCTGGTCCGTCATTCCCGCCAGCAACATTTATTTCCAGGCAGCTAGCTATTGATCACTGTTATAGGGAATTTGGCTAGAGGAAACAATCGCTGTTATCAGTGAGGTATAGCTATAATTCTTATTATTTAGCTATAGTAATATATAATGTATAAGAGAATCTACTAAAGAAATAATTTAAGGCATTTTAAGGGAGATTATAATTATATAGGTGCAGTCTCTAATATTACAGCCTAAGTGAAATTTCCCCTTATTTTAATTTATTTTATAGCATGCTTTGTACCACGCCAAGCTGAAGTCTTTAAGGGCAGATATAATATAATACAGATTTCAAGACCTCCTTTTATAATGCAATTAATATATATATCTAGTTCTTCAACTCTTAAGAATATCAAGCATAAATATCTTTTCATAAACGAGGTGCAGAGTCATTGTTTGTTTATCTCACGCGAGAGCTACATTTAGTAATCCTTCGATGTGTAGAGTACGGTTTCCCCATTATCAGCCGCCATGTCTTTCGCTATTCTAGTGGTAACTCGTCAGGGTTTATAGGACTATGTGCGTGTTGACTAGTTAAGAAAGACCCCGACGACAATGCTATTCTGGGAGAGGAACACTGCTCGTTTGAGTTATATGACTGTCAACCTTGAAGATTTGGGGTTGGCCGGCTGAGTCGGCTCCTGCTAGGGTCTTGAGGCTGTAGTGTGAAAAGGTGATGATGGCTTAAATCGAGAAGGGTGGCGTTGTTGTGTTTCTGTTGGATGAAAAGTCCGGGTAAACTATTGTAATTAAGAGTGCATAATAATTTAAGAGGTTTACATAATAGTTGAAACACGGGATCAGCCTGGAATAATTTTTATTTGCTGTTACAAACATGATGTTGAACTGCCCGATTGGTGTTACTGCAATGTGTCATCGTGTAGAGTTCAGATTCTGGTATTGTCTGGTATAATTGGACAAATGCAAGATTTAACAAGGGACAGGGTCGACACACTTCACAAATATAACTAGCTCACATGTTCATCCCTGTGGCTTTCTGATTGTGGTATTCCCCAATAGAGTCTTTTAATAAAGTGTTTCAACTGCAGAGTTTTGAGATTTGCATGCCTCTAACCTGGCTTACAGGCTTTTTAAAGAGATGGAAATGACCGGTTGTAACGAACCAGGGAGACTACGTACATACGCCCGGCCATAGTGCCAGCCGACATATATGGCTAATCACATGGCGCTGAGGCTGAAATGAGGCCTGCTAACTCCGCTCACTCCTGTGAAGTGCCTGCTGTTCGGATTCCGGAACGAGCCAATCATATCATGCCACCACTACAAGACTGATGAGAAGGAGGCTTACTGATAAAGTAACTGGCCAAGAGCTGACACAGACCCCACATCCCATCTCGTTGACAAGGCACGCCACTCAGAATATAGGACCAGAAATTCACGGGTTGGGGGGCAAAGCCTCATTCAGTATCTGGCAATTAACAAAAAGCAATTTAAAAACCCACAGAGCTATATTTATATTTATCCTTCTGAGCATAGCTGTCACAACAGCGACTACTAATCTGCATTCACTTGTCTTTTGCTGGAACAGTTGACCTACCACCTCTCCCCTATAACGAGCCAACAAAGAATCACATCACTTGCTCAGCTTAAGGATGCACACCGCAAGGCCGCAAACAAACAGTGAACAATGGCGGGAACACAAAGACTTCATCAGATACGAGTATCTTGTGAAAAACACATCTCTCAAAGACCTACTTATCCTTTTGGCAGGCAGAGGTCTTGCTACAACGTTAGCTTCTCCTGGGTAACAGCCATGATTGTTTGCTAATACAAAACGTAGAAAGGCACGCCTAGAATACCGGCTAAAGCTATGGGAATTTTCGAAGAATCTTGACCAAGAAATGTGGAGATCTGTTGCGAGAAAGATAAAGAGACGAAGCGACATTGGGAAGAAGAGTGAAGTAATATACAATGGCAACCAAATCAAACAGTCCAAGGTAATCAAAGAAACGGCACGTCATTGTAATAGCCTCTACCATGAACTCACCATTCGTAAGTTATGTTCCGGTGTCAAGTGTTGCTCTAACAATACATCAGGACCACGATCGCCGAGCCCAATCAACCCAAAGCTCGTTGTTTGCAGTCCACTGCCTATCAAGCAAAACACTATTTGGCCCCTAAGCATTCCATGGCTCATGCTTCGAGATGTCCTTTGGGATAGTAAGTTGTCGTATATCGATTCTGATGCCTATCCAGTAACCTTCTTTCAGCCACAACCAGTATTGTAAGCCCTAGTGCCGTAAGGGTCTATCAAACTACAGATACCAATGTAGTTCTGTCGATGATACTACACGTCTTGCGCCAGTCTCGGATTAGCATTCTACCTTGTTCCTTCCAAGAACTAGCAGTCAGTATAGGTGCTTCAATGCCAGAATGGTACCATGGAGAACATACACAGACTGTCAGTATTCTTCTAGGCGGTCAAGAAAACGAAATCTTGCCTGAATATATCAAGGTTATGATGTATGGATTGTCAAATGGAACAAGATTTCTCGACAGGGCACAGTGGGACATCTTCAGTTCTATGCTGAGAGAGAACATGTCAGACCTTGAGCCGAATCTACGGCAACTTCGGAGTCACAGCATCACTATTAGAGCATTCTTGGAGAAAATCTTCCAGGCGGAGATTTACTGGGCAACTCAGATTGATGACCCTACTAATCACCACAAGGATTATCTCCCTAATAGGTCTTTGGATATAATTAAGATGCTGTTAGAGTCAGGTCAGGATCCAAATTGCTGTGTCGGAGGACGGAATATTAGATTGGCTACACCGATTGGGAGGGCTCTCAACATCGGCCATGTTGACCTGGCTGAATTACTTCTCTCCTTCAACGTCCGCATCGACGATACCCAGGCAAGCTTCGACGGATACAACGCCATCCAGACGATTTTGCGCGGACGTCTATCTAACGCTGTTCAGTCACGGCTCCTCAAACTGCTAAAGGAGTACCAAGCTGTTAGTCTAGAAGAAGTCCTTTGCGGAGCGCTCAAACTTGACGACATGGGGCTCATTGAGGGGATTTTGCAAGAGGACATTGATGTGACAAAGACTCACATTGAAAAGAAACATTGGCTAGATTATCAACTCCCGGATAGAAACAACTGTTTGGACTATGAATCCCCTCTTACTACATCCCTAGGGGGTAACTGCCATTTGACCAAGAAACTACTCAATCACCCTTCAGTGCAGAAAAATCCGTCACAAGTCCTCTCGGTAGAGATATTCATTGCAGCTGCTATCAGAGGAGACTGTCAAATCATCAGTCAACTCCAAGAGCTTTCTCCCTCTGGCCTTACTTATAAGTGGAATGGCATTACTTGCTTGAGGGCTGCAGTGGCGTATAATAACCTACGGGTAGCTCAGTCGCTCCTTGAACCTAATGTTAGGGCATCGCCTGATCTAGTCCTAATAGCAGCCCATTATGGCTACGAGGATATGGTACGACTACTCCTCCAGTATGGTCTTTCACCTGATGAAATAGTCAACAAAGGTGATGTGCAGTGGTTAGAGTATTTCGCTTGCGAAACGCTTATACCTAAGGATTGTAGTCCAATCCTTCAAACTCTTCTCAAAGCCCGTTTTAAACGCTGGAATACGTCGAAAGCAAACTGCTTGACACTTTTGATCGAAGGAGGAGCCCGGTTTCTAGGCGGTGAGATTGCAAGGCTGGCCGAAATTGGCTTTCAAGAGCCATTGCAAGCTGCCCTTACTAGAGGTATCAGCCCGAACGACCAAGACGAGGATGGCCGAACCGCAATTCAATGTGCTTTATACCCCGATAAGGATCTTCGAATCAACAGGTCAAGGCATTCTAACACAAGCTGCGAAGTCAACAAACGATACGGAATCATCAAGTTACTTCTAGAAGCAGGGGCTAAGCAAGTTGGTGAAGTTGTCAACGCCATTCGCGAAAGCGATTATAATGTCACAAAGCTTCTTCTCGAGAATGGCGGTACTTTGAACGATATCGACGAAAGAGGAGCCTCCTGCCTTGAGGCTTTAATCATGAACTCTAATAATATTAGTTTCTTGCGAGCTGATAATCATTACCATCACGACCACTACCCATGTCGATACAGAGGAACAATGAGAGACGATAACAATGTTCAATTCGGAGTCCAAGATGGTGCTACTATAGCTTGTCCAACTTGCGCAGCAAGCTGGTTAGATAGCGGCTCGGACGAACGAGACTTTCTTCAGGCACTACTTGAAGCACAAGACGGTCCTATTGATGCCGGACCAATCTGCGCAGCGATACAAGTCAAAGACTGGGATCTGCTCAATCGCCTCCTTGTCCAGCCTCATAAGGAAACAAATTGCCACTTGCTAGAGGGCACAGCTATTGGTCTAGCTGCTAGGGCCGGGCAGATGAGGATCTTAGAAAAGCTTTTGAGTCGATTCCATCATCCATCCGCAATCCCATCCGGGTTCACCCCATTTTACGTCGTGGATGGTCACTTGGCCCTACGTCCAAACGATGATGTAAGACAAAAGTTTGATTGTCATCCATGGGTTTATGACACGAATGACTTCTGGCGTAAGGACCCAGTTTTCGGATTGCGAGGAGTAGCTAGTCCCCTGGCATTGGCAGCGTTGGGAGAAGATGCTTCAGGTTTTGAAGCGCTTCTGGCACATGGTTGTTGTGCGGACAAGTCTACTATTACCGTTATAGCGCAAAAGGAATCGGCTTCTGTGTATCTCAACCTCTTGAGAAAACACAGTCAACGACTTGATAACTTATTCCCATCCCAGTCGACCCTATGCTCAATATTACTAGGCCCGATTCGAAGTGGTAACATTGAGTTACTCAAAGAATTAGTGGATGCAGGCTCTGATGTTGACGACCATATTGCCACAATAGATAGAAGCCGAACTCCACTACAACTTTCTGCTGAAGTAGGAGACTTAGGTATGGTGCACTACCTGCTAGAAAAACAAGCTGATGTTAATTCTCCGCCATCATTCCTTCGGGGTGCTACAGCTCTTCAGTTTGCAGCAATAGGAGGATATATGGGAATAGCAAACTTACTACTAGACTGTGGCGCCCGTATCAATGCTAGGGGATCACGAAGACGTGGTAGAACTGCTCTAGAAGGGGCCGCAGAACACGGAAGGCTTGATATGATAGAGCTTTTACTTCAGAGGGGTGCTGCCTGGGCAGATTCTGGGCGTCAACAATTCATTTCGGCAGTGCGGCTTGCTTTGAAGAATGCGCATTATGCTGCTGTTGATTGGCTGAAAGATCGTTACGGTTGGACAGAAGAGGATGAGGATTTTCTGAATTGTGGCATAGGTTATTGGCTCTATTGGGACGATCACTGTAAGAATTGCCGGGATTCCTGTTGCGACGAGATACATGGCAGTGAGGATGACTGCATATATTACTACCCTGACGATAAGGAGGAGGAATGGGCCGCTGAGTGCGACTATTGTAAGCTGGAGATTGAAGACTATGAGTCTCAGTACGAGGGCGATGATGCTACAGATCAATGGCCAGAACAAGAGCTGGAGGACGACGCCATTTTCTTTGAGCCGTGGGTAAGTGATTATAGTCTCTTCTTCGATTAAGTATTGGCTCCGCCATCACAATGGTCAATTCCGTGTCCAAGGCCAGAGATACTACTGAGAAGCAGGTCATCGAGACCATCACCGGTGCCATTTTTTACAGATCGATCGCAGCATAGCCAGGAACCATAACATCGTTGCCGTTCTTATACACAACAATAGAGGAGAAGAAGGAGAAGCTCTAAGTAGCAGGAATGGCAAGAATTTGAGGCGAAGATTTTCTGGTTGGTTGGCGAAATGTCGTTCTACTGCGTAGTAAAGCCGTTGGCGTTGCTGGAAATATTGAGTCTATAAGAATAGCCCTGATCCTGGCCGCATTCTTCTGTAACATCAGCCGTGATCATCAACAAATCGTCCAAGTCGCGGCATATCATGAAGCTGTTTGATCCGCAAAGGATGGGGCTCGCACAGCAGCCAGCACAGAAAGATGGTAAAGTCCGAGGTCAAGCTCTCAAATCTCAATAGAAACAAGTGAAGCTCGGGTGAGGGAGGATTGAACGCTCATCGTACTTGTCTGCATCGATGCTCTCGAGCTGCCTCTTATTCATAAGTCAGCATGTACGCTTCTTTTGTACTTAGACATGTACTTATTATAGAACGCGTCACATTCTCCGGAATACATGTCATAGAGGGAATAATCGGGTGGTTACCAGAATTCACTCAACCCCTGGTGTTCACCGGTGATTTCTCTTTATCACCACAGAATTCGGCGGTAACAATGTGTTATCGTGTGGAGTTCAGATTCTAGTATTGTCTGGTATATTCTGCCAGGAGATAACAAGTGTACTCAGCGATGAGAGAGACAAAATTGAAGTAGGGTAATAGCTCTCGATTCGGTATGTTATTTGAGTGTATACGATAAATTGCTAGTGACTAACTGCAAGTGGCGTCGAGATTAACACAAATCAGGGACCGCGCCAGATATACGAATTGATCTTAGTCTAAACTGATACAGACTTTGCCAATATGCTGGCCCGAGGCCAAGTACTCATATGCATTCTTCACACCTTCCTGGGTGAACGGGAACTCCTTCTCGACAGGGAGTCTTAGCCTTTGCTTAGAGATGAACCTGACCGCTTCTTCCAAGAGCTGTTTAGACCCGACCATAATACCACGGACAACTGCTCCCTTAGAAAGAGCAAGGCCAGCAACATCTGGCATATTTTCTTGCGACGCCTCGGATAAGAAACCGATAACATTGATGATACCACCATAAGTGATGGCCTTGAGACTTTGTGCAATTGTGCCAGAGCCACCATTCTCCATGATGAAGTCAACGCCCCTTCCCTCAGTCAGCTCCAGTGCCTTGGCTGCCCAATCGGGAGAGGTCTTGTAGTTGATCCCATGATCGGCTCCAAAGTTCGTTTTAGCAAGCGCCAACTTCTCGTCACTGGAAGACGTGATAATGACCGTAGCGCCTGCTGCCTTCGCTAGGATCGTAGCAGTAATTGAGACACCGCCGGTTCCTAGGACACATTAGTATGTAGGTAGTTGACAAAAGCGACCAATGAGTACGCACCTTGGCACAATACGACATGTCCTGGGCGCAGAGGCAGATTCCCATACAGAGAATTCCAGACCGTGGTGCCCGTGCAAACCACAGATGCCAATTGCGAGTAGGTCTGAGGAGCATCCGAGGGAACCTTCACTATAGCCGAGGCTGGCAAAACCACATATTGCCTAAGTACACCGTCGATAGGGCCGCCCTGTCCATTGTCCCAGTCGCGTTGCGGGCCATAAAGGTTGGTGATGTCGAATGATGCGACGGCCTTGTCCCCAACACTCAGCCCCTTCACACTTTCGCCAATCTCCTCAACGTCGCCCGCCATGTCGGAGCATGGCACAACGTTGTCTGCAACTGGGAATGGATATTTCGACGTAATAATAGCGATGTCGCGAAAGTTCAATGAAACGGCGCGGACCTTGATGAGCACCTCATGCTTGGTGACCTTAGGGACATCTTCTTGCTGCTGATAAAGACCGTCGAATCCATTCCGATGTTTCAAACGGAAAACGGTGTGTTGAGCTGCCATTATGGAGAAATGAAGTTCACTAAGCCTCTGACAGGTCTTGGGCGATGGAAGAGAATGCTGGGGGAAAGCCGTGAAGCTCCTACCAGTGCGCACTTTATATACTATATACCTATGGATGTATGCCTTGTGGATAACTCAGTGTGATGAATTGCATTATTGGAGACACTTTGTTATCTAGACGTCATGATTGCTCTGCTACGTTTCTGCGGTGGGAGAGATCAAGCAAGTTACGCTTGTGCGGACTAAAATAGTGGATCTAGATGATTTGTCATGTCGAGGGTGCCGTTGGGGCTGTTGGGGCTGTTGGGGCTATTGTGGCGAATCGGACGAATCGGGATAATCTGCTGTTAATATTCTGGGGTTGTTGGAGCCCACGCCGTTCATGTTTTACGCATCTCAAGCTGGACAGCACACGATGCCCAAGATACACAAGTGCCCACATTGCTCGCGCGAGTTCAAGCGCCCTGAACACTTGAGACGACATTGTCGCGCTCGTACGTCATGCTTGCGTTCCGTAGTCTCATTGCGCTGATCTAAGTATGTACCAGACACTGGAGAGAAGCCGTACGTGTGCCACTGCGGAGCGTGCTTCACCCGGAACGACCTCCTTCGCCGTCACCAGAGACTCGCGCACACAGGCGACTCCGAAGACCCTTTACAGGCCGTCCATACGTCCTCGAGTCGGACTACAGGGCTTGCCAACCCTCCCGCCAACATAAGGTATGGCGATCAAGGAAATCTGGACAATTGCAAGCAGACATTGCAGGGCCGAAACGAGAATCCATGGCAACCTTCCACTCCACACTGTATGTTTGAGTGAAAGCATGCTGGTGCATTACAGACAGACAATTAATTGAGTGCAGTTACGACTGAGGTAGAAGATCTAGACTTGGCCAGTTCCCGCCTTGACTTCGAAGCCTTCACCCGGAATATGGGCTTACATATTGATTTGTTTGACCCGAGTCTCTTCGAACCCACCAAGGAGGTCATTCGTCAAGAAGCCGTACCTCTGGGACACGAGGTTCTCCAGGTCAGCCAAAACCCAGCCGCAGAGATGAAGTTAGATGGCCCAATGCCTTTCTCATCACGCCTCGCCGGTCATGCTGTAGGCATGAGTTTCAACCAAGGTAAGACAGTCATCTTTGACCAACTCCTTTCTATCCCACAAAAAAGTAGAAAAGACCCTGATCTCCAACTGTTGTTTACTAGTTCAATTCATCCGTCAAAGTCCGAACACATCTCCGCTTATAATGACGGAAGAACGCTATGGAACACTGCAAAGTAACCTTCAGCAATTCAAAGATAGTGTGAACGACTTTAGCCTCCCCTCCTGCCATGCATTCACAAAATATCTCTCTGCGTGGGAGGAATCTTTGGCACTTCATTTGCCGTACATTCATATACCCACATTTTGTCTAGATGATTGTATTCCGGAGTTTGTGCTGGCCCTTGCTGCTCTAGGCGCCCAACAACGATATGAAAGACGTGCGTCACTCTTGCTATATCGTGCTGGTAAGACCATTGCCCTCGAGCGACTACGTTTTACCCGATTGAAAAATCAAGAAGGAGCTCGTGCGCCCGAGCTTGATCGGCCAGCCACTATCATCCAGTCTGCGGGTACTCTCCTCACACTAATCGTGTTCGCCACTTGGTCGGCAAACACCGAAGTGGTTAACGAAGCATTCGAGCTTCACAGCCCTCTCATGTTCTGGCTGCGAGAAGACGGTCTCGTTGACAAAGATGAGATAACACATCAAGATTGGTATTCGTGGGTACAGTCAGAAACTCGCATTCGGGTCAAGCTTATGGCATTCTGCTTCTTTAATCTGCATACAATTGCATATAATCACCAGCCAGTTCTCTTTTGGCACGAGGTCAACCTCAGACTACCCTGCACAGTCAGAGAATGGCATGCAATGGAGAGCTTCCAGTGGCTTCTCGCTCGACAAGAGGTAACAAACGAGCAAAGACCCTTTTCAGAATCGCTGAAAGTGCTCTTAAGGTCGGATGCACAAATGTCGCAGATCTATCCAGCGCCTTCGCCATTTGGCAACTATGCGCTTCTTCATGGACTTCTTCAGCGCATCTACCTAGTTCGACAGCTTGCGATTACACCGACCCTTCGAGATGAAGATATCATCGAGCTACAGTAGGCAATCCTAGACTATCAGCAGTCATGAGCCTCCCCGCATTGAGCTAACCCCTCAATCAATCAACAGCAGAGCCCTTTCGAACTGGGCCACGATCTGGCAACAAACGTCTGAGTCAAGTCTCAACCCACGAGATGAGAACGGCCCTGTCGCTTTCACATCTGTTGCCCTTCTCGGTCTTGCTCACGTCCGATTGCATTTGCACATTGGGCCTTACCGAGATCTAGCATGCAGAATTCCGACTCAAGTTGCTGCAGCTTTAGCAAAGGTTCCCTCTCCACCGCTACAGCAGACCAACAGCGCAATTTCGGCCCTTCTGTACTCGGTCCATGCGCTCAGCTTACCGGTTGCCATTGGCATCGAGTACGTGGTGCACAGCCAAGCGATATTCTGGTGTTGTCAGCACTCACTTGGAAGCCTCGAGTGCGCGATCTTTCTTAGTAAATGGCTGCATGCAATGTCTGCTGCAGAGAGGGCGCAAATCATGAATCGTAAGTGAAACCAATGATTTCTATATGCTTCGCGACCCAAGACGCCAAGCGACACATATTTGGCTCTTCTAACAGTTCATCTTTAGGGTCCCAGGAATATGTACTTCGCTGCCTAAGACTAGTGTTAACTGAAGCTGTAGCTTCGGCCGATTGGGAAGGCACAGATACGAGACTTTGGCTGGTAGATGCGTTTCACATGGGGCTTGCCGTTCTGCGAATCTGGTCGAGAGTGTTCAGTAATGCTTCTGCATGGCCGATCACCGTCACCATTGGAAAGAGTCTAGCGATTTACGCTGATGCCTACGAGAATCGCGAGTTGGCTATGTGAGAGATTCGGATTTACAAGGAGCTTCTTCTGTCTGTCCCCTCGATGGCCCCGGTGCAGGATTCATGAGGTGTCGAATTGCCTTCTACCAGATGAGTTTCCAACAGACCCATTCAGGAGATTTAGAAACGGCCACGGACAACAGCCAGCTTTATACATACATTTTTCAAAAGATTTTGATATGTGGCCCTTTACATCCTCCGTAGAATTTTAGATCATGGGAAAGGATGAGAAGCTTCTGTCGTGCAAAATTGTGTGGTAGTTCGAAGTCAACGAGCCATGAGCCAGTGCAATTAAAAAATGGCGGCTAATCCATGCATACAATGAGGATTTCACACGTATAACCCTCTAGCATTCCAGGCATCCCTGATCCTGAAACCCTTCGCCCCTATAGAGGGGTGCATTGGAATGCCGCAGTGCCCCCTGAACTGGCTTGAAATGTTAAAGCTTATCCTGTTCTGCCAAACCTTTTATATCTAGCCCTCTCGAGTAGCTCACTGGCACCTAGACGCATTCGTCGCTCATGACATCCGTCACCGAGCCTGTGTTCGATTCGTCATCCGACAACATTCTCAGCCCCCAACAAAAACATGTACTGGCCCACTATTCAGCACGATAGGTCGATCGCAAATATTCGGTCCGCGCTCCATTTCAAGAGCTGACCTCTCTAACAGGGCGTTGCTTCACAGAAAGACCCTATGGACTTCGGTCCATGGATTTGTGCAGGTAAGTGGCGGTGGAGGCCAGAGCGGGTGTGGATCTTCCTGGTGGGGACTCATTGCGCAACAAGAGCCATTGGGGCTATTGGGGCGATTGGGGCTAAGCGGTTGGAGCCGAGCTGTTGGGGCCGTTGGGTCTAGAACCGCTGGAGTTGTTGGAGCCGCTGGATTTCTGGAGCTTCTAGAACGGTTGGAGTCTCCCACTAATCCGGCTAATGCAAGGATTGACACACATAAGTACACAGATCCGGCGTAAATCTCGTGTGTTCATGCTCAGGCCGTGAAACAACTGGCCACTTTATAAAGCGTGTAATCATGCCACGTCTTGAATAATATCAAGCATCCCTCCATCTTCATCAGCTGCACATCGTTCGATATGTCTCATAACATCCTTCTTCCTGGTGCCTCAGGTTACCTTGGTGGTACTCTACTTGCACGCCTATCCAGTGCGAACTTGCCTCCGTATGGAACGCTTTTTGCTTTGGTACGGTCGGATGCGCAAGCTGAAGCTGTCAAGCAGTATGGTGCAGAGCCATTAAACTTCGACGGCAGCGATGCCTCAAAACTACGAGAAGCCGTGGTCAACAACGAGATCTCTATTGTTTATTACCTTATTGATTTCTAGCATTCTCACCAGCAGCTAGGCTACATCAAGGCCCTAGCTGAGGTCAAGAAAGCCACGGGAAAAGAAGTTCATATACTTTAAGTGAGCTGCGTCAACTCCAGCGTGAGATAGATAAATCTGGCCACCTAATAGACTTCGGGAGCAAAGATGTTCTCCAATCAAGCGGGTGCTCCGACAGACCGGCCGCTGAGAGATAACGATCCTATACTCTATGAGATGCAACAGTCCCAACAAGCACCGTATGCCTTGTTGCAGACTGTCAGCATAGCCAGTATCCGTATCCATGTCGTGGAAGTGCTGAATGTTTCTCTAGGGCGTTGTCACCAACAATGCTGCTATCGATAGAGCGGAGTCACTTGGCGTCAAAAGCTACATCTATGCGCCCTCCATTGTGTGTAAGTTTGCAAATGATCCCGTTATGCTTCTTTAGCTCTTCTGCATCGTTTCTAACTGAACTAGCTATAACCTTAATCTAGCTATTAGGCCTACCTTAGGGGCAGCTAATAAAGAAGAACTTAAAGAGATATATATAATAATAATTATTATTATATATATTTTTTTAAGTTTTCTTTTATTAGCTGCCTCTAAGGCAGGCCTAAGAAATAAATTAAAATTATAATTAATTATATAATAGATATAAGTATATAACTATAAGCTATTTTATATAATAGGCATTAAGGCAGTATAGCTATTATATTATTAATAAGAAGGGTTAAAAGAGGGAAAGTTAAGTTAGATGATATTCTTAAGTATAATAAATAAATTAAACGTAGTATTACTTTAGGTAGGTTAAAAAAAGAAGGTTAACCTAGCTATTAAGAGCTAGTATTTATGTTACTTAATTAAGGTAATAATTATATTATTAAGGTAAAATAAACCGTATTTAATTTTAATATTTAAAATAATAGCTTATTATAAGGGTATTACTATTTAAATTAGTAATAAAAAAGCTAAAAGCTTAATAGCCTTATATAAGGCTAAACATAAAGGGAAAAAATAAAGAAATAAATAATACTATATATTATAATAAAATATATAAATTAAGCTAATTTTAAATAATATTTATATAATTCTTAAATTAAGTAATAAATATTATTAAAGTAATAACTTATTTCTTAATACTAAGATACTAAGTAGCTATTTTAGTAAAAGAGATATTAATAATTTAAATAAAAAAGAAAGAATTCTTAGTTTTACTTATATTAAAAGTAATTAAATACTTAAATAGTTTTAAATATAAGTTTATATTATTTTATAATAAAAAAGAATTTAATAATAATATAATTAATAAGCATACTAATTAAATAAGTATATTAATTAAAAAATCCCTTATTTTATATTATTACTACTTAATTAAATATTATATAATAACTAAGTATTTTTTTTTTTTTTATTTCCTTACCTTTAGCCTTATATAAGGCTATTAAGCTTTTTAACTTTTCTATTAATAGTATAAACAGTAAGACCCCTATAATAGGCAATTATTATAAAAGTGAAAATTAAATAAGGCTTATTTACCTTAATAATATAATTACTACCTTAACTAAGTAATATAAATACTAGCCCTTAGTAACTAAGTTAACCTTCTTATTTTAACCTATTTAAAGGAATATTATAACTAGTTTATTTATTATACTTCTAAAGTATAATTCTTAATTTAACTTCTTAATTATACTTACTAATATTAGTTATAATTACTAATATAATACCTATTATATATAATAGCCTATAGCCTAATTAGGGCTATTATATAACTAAGTATAACCTCTTTAATATAATTAAATTAGTCTTATATAATATAAAAAAAAGAAATTATTATATAATATATATAATAACTAATATTATTATAAAAAACTTTTTATTAAAAAAGATAATTATTTTTAATTATAGCTTAATTTAATTAATTAGTTATATTAATCTAGATTACTTAGGCTATATAATATCTTTAACCTAGCTAGCCTAAGAATTATTTAAATTAAAAAAGCTAAAAAAAAGCCCTAAAGTAAAGCTAGCCTCTTATAATTAAAAAGGTAGCTTTTCTTACTACCTTTATAGGCCTAAACCTGGCCTTATATAAAGGGTAGGTTATTAATATAATCTAGTAGGTAGCTTAGGTCTTTTATAAGCTTGCTATTATAAAGGAAGAAGGATGAATATGGGGTAGAGACGGGGTTTTATAAAGGAAGTATATTAAGTTTTATATAAGTTAGTTAGCAAAAGTTAAATTAACTTAAAGTTATAATTTAATTAATTAAATATATATAATAGGGCATATAACTAATTAACCTTATATATAAGAATAGATATAATAAAATTAGTAGGAAAACAGTAGTTTAAACTAGGATTAATTAATTATACTAATTTAACTTACTTAAGTTAAATAATATCTTTAACCTAGCTAGGCTAAGAATTATTTAAATTAAAAAAAGCTATAAAAAGCCTTAAAATAAGGCTAGCCTCTTACAATAGAAAAGGCAGCTTTTCTTATTACCTTTATAGGCCTATGCTTGGCCTTATGTAAAGGGTAACTTATTAATATAATCTAATAGGCAGCTTAGGTCTCTTATAAGCTTGCTATTATAAAAAAAGAAAAGGAGTTTATATATAAAGTTCTAGGATAAATACAAGGTAAAAGCAGGGTTTAGAAATTTAAAGGAATTATATTAAGTTTACTTTATATAAGTTAGTTAGTAAAAGTTAAATTAACTTAAAG
Source organism: Fusarium sp. Barmshour (assembly GCA_020976545.1). Taxonomy (NCBI): domain Eukaryota; kingdom Fungi; phylum Ascomycota; class Sordariomycetes; order Hypocreales; family Nectriaceae; genus Fusarium; species Fusarium sp. Barmshour. The sequence goes on from JAAIJJ010001286.1 coordinate 23,104, forward strand.
TTGTAACTTAATTAATTAAATATATATAATAAGATATAATATACGCAATAAGCGAGCGGGACAGACAAGCAAGCGGGATACCCTACTTTTTACCTTAAAGTTGAATTCTTAATAGCTTATAAAAAGCTTAATATAGCTCTAAAATAGCTATAATTTTAAAAGCTTATATATAAGTCTTAAAGTAAGTTATGTGAATTTTCTTAGATTTTTAAAAAAATTCTATATAACTATAAACCTTAATATAAACTTATATTATAAAATATACTAGATTTTAAAGTTTTATATATAAAATAAAATAATTAAAAATCTTTAAAAAATATCTTTAAGTATAAGTAAATATACTATTTTAAAAAATAAATTTTTTTAATTTTTAGCTATTTTATTTAAGTATTAAAATACTATAGGATAAGCTGCTTTTAGCTATATGGTATGTTGTCCCGCTCGCTTGTTTGTCCCGCTTGCTTATTGCGTATGTTATAAGTTATAATTTATTTATATTTAGCTTTAATATAAATATAACTAGATATCTTACTAAGGATTTTAATAATTAAATATATTCTTTTTTTATTATATTATTTACCTATATTATAAGCTTTATAAGTTTATTTTAAAATAAGTTATAAATAAGGAAGAATTTTAGGTTTTTTTTATTTTTTAATATAATCTTAATATTATAATCTATATATAATAGTAATTTTATATTTAATTCTTCTTAAAATAGTTTCTTATAAATATAATATTCTAATAATATATTCTTGAGTTATTTATTAAATTCTAATTAGGCTATTTATTTTATTTATTTAATATCTTAATTTAGTTATTTAAACTAGTCTTTAAGGATTACTACTATCCTTTTAATATATTTTTTTCTGCCTTTATATATATATATATTATATTTCTTTTAAAATAAGTAAATATTTTTTACTTTAGATTTTATTATCTTTTTTAATTAAAGTTTAAGATTTTATTTTATTTCATTTTAAAGTATTTAACTTATTATCTAAAAAATAATCTTTATAGTTTATTTAGCTAGCTTTTTAGTTAATATAAGGATTATAATATTATAATTATAAGTAACTAAATACTAAGTTAAAGCTATTTATTAAAATAATATTAAAGTTAATACATTAGTTTTTTTTATTTATAAATACCTTAAGGTAATTAATCTCTTTAATAACTTTTTTATTCTTATATTTATAATTTATTCCTTTTTTATTAATAATAATATAAATTTTCCTTTTTTCCTTATATTTTTATAATATTTAAAGCTTATTTATTATATTAAGGAAAATAATATTTATATTAACTTTACTATCTATAAGTATAATAAGCTATTTGCTTTTAATTTATACTTTTAGTTATAAATAGGTTTTTTAATTTTATTTTATTATTATTTATAAAGCTTTTCTTTAAAGTTCTGGCTTTTTTTACTTTTTACTTATTTATTACTTTTTTTTAAATAATATAAACCTTTTTCTTATTTACTTAGGTAATTTATATTATATTTATTATAAATATAATTTAGGTTATTTAGGTATTTATTTATTATAATAGGTATTAGGTTTTTTTTAGTAGGCTATTTTTCTTATTTTATAATTTAAAATAAAGTCTTTTTTTTCTTAGTTAATAAGAGGTCTTTTTTTTTCTTTTTTTACTATTACTAGGGAACATTAAAGTTATTTCTTTTTAAACTTCTTAATTATATTTATTATAGTTTTTTCTTTTTTAGCAAGTTCTTCTTTAAATTAATATATTTCTCCTTAGATTTCTTTAAACTTTTATTTAAAGTCTTATTTTTTTTTAATTATTTTTAAATTCTTATTAAATATATCACTTTTATTAGGTAATATACTTAAAGGTTTAGATATAAGCTAGGGCTTTTTTATATATTTTAGTATAAGCCTTAAGTTTTGTTATATAAAATCCCTTATATTTCTTTATAACTTAATACCTTATTATATTAATAATTAACTATAATTTTTATTTTAAGTATTTCCTAATTTAAATTAAATAGCAATTATTTACTATTTTATCTTATTAATATTATAAATAGTAATATTATATATATAATACTTATAATATTTACTTATAATTTAGGTAGTTTAAATACCTTTATAAGTCCTTTTTAATTTAGATTTCTTTATTAGGAATTATAAGGTATTTTATAACTTCCTTAATATATACTTAGATATAAATATTAATATTTTATTTTATAATTACTTATTTTTTAGCAAGTTTTATATATCTCTAACATTTATTATTTTAGATTTAATATTTAAATTTATTATATTAAGGAATAATTTTAATATCTTAGATTATTTTTGTTTTTTTATATTTAATGTTTTAGGTATTAATATCTCTCTAGGCTTAGCTAGTAGCTATATAGCCTAGGTTTTTATAATATTTATTTAATTATTTTATAATAACTTTAATATGGATTTTATTTACTACTAAGTAGGAGTTATATATAATTTTTCTATTTTAAATTTTAAGAAGTATTTTTACTTTTATAAAAATCTAATTTAATACTTAGTTAATTCCTTAGTTAAATTCTTTTATAATTAGCTTATTATTTAAATTAAGGTTAACTTTTTTTCTTTTTTTAATTATTATAATAACTTTATTATATTTAGTATTTTATTTTTTCTAAGTAAGTACTAGTTTTTATTATTTAATCTTAAGTTTTATGTTTTCTTTCTATTTAGTTTTTTATTTATTTTTATATTTTTATTTTTATTTTTATATTTTTTTTTAGTATTTAGGATTTTTTATATTTTTAATATATTTAAGTCTTTTTTATTTAAGTTCTTTTTTTTTAGTTTTTTTTTTTACTTATAAATATTAATATTTTATATTTAAGAATAAGTTATTATTTAAGTACTAAATTAAAGTAGGATTTTTTAAGAATTTCTTTTTTATTAAAAAATAAGTTAATTACTTTTTTAAATAAGTTAGGGCTTATTATAAATAAAATACTAAAAAGATTATAGCTATCCTTTCTAGTTATATTAAGTATTTTAATTACTATTTAGGGTTTATTAATATTTTTAGTAATATTAACTTGTTTTTTTTCTTTAGGTATTAGTTTATATTTCTAGTTAATTTTAATAAGGTTTTTATATTTTAATTCCTTATATCTTTTCTTACTATAATTTTAGTAAATAAGTTTAGATTTATTTTACTTAATTATTTTAATTTCTATTAGTCTTGCTTTAGTTTTATAAGATATATTATTATTATATTTATATCCCTGGTTAGTAATATGATATAGCTTATTATCTTATTATTTAATATATTAAAAGTTTTAAGTTCTTTAGGCAAATAGTTAATTATTAATTTTAATAGGTATATTAATATATTTAACGAAGGCCTTTAGTTTATGTTTTTATTATAATTTAAACTAAACTAATTTCTTAAGTATATTAAAAAAGAATAATATTAAGATATCTTAGTCTTATAGTAATTTATTAGCTAATTAGAGGAACTCTACTTCTAGGAATAAAGCTAATCTTATTTATTTAAGGAGTTTAATTTTTCTTTTTACTTAGCCTTTTTTATTAATAATTCTAAATAATATTTTAAGTACTTCTTTTATTTTATAATATGTATTTTCTTTAAAAAATAAAGTAATTTAAGGTTATAATTTATAAAATAAGTTTATTATATAATTATTTATAGTAAATTAAAATTATTAGGTAGTAATTTTAATAAATCTTTTAGTTATATATATTATTTTAATAAAATTATTATATAACTAATTTAGGTAATATATAATAAAGGCTTAGTTTTAAGTAAGAAATATAAATAACTTACTTAAAGTCTTATTAAAATACTTAGGTAAGCTAGGCTTAAGGATTTCTCCTAATTTTGTTTTATTATTAGCTACTAAGGCTAAGTTATATATTTCTTATTAGGTATTATAATTACTTTAATTTTATTATTATTATAAACTAGTAAATTCTTTTAATATTTAATATATTTTATTTATTTTATTAATAATATTTCTAAGTTGTTTATAAAGTTATTTAACTTTTAAAGTTTTAAAACTTTAAGATAAATTATTTACTTTATTTATTTCCTAATTAATTAATAGACAGTTAACTAGTATAGGATTAATAAGTATTATAAGCTCATAGCCCTAAGAATTAATAGTTATATTTTATTACTAAATAGGGTTAATATTAGCAGATATTATACTTAATATTACTTAGTAGTATATAATATAATTTAAATAAAAGCTATTAATATATAATAGTTAGGTTTAATTATATTAAACTAAGCTATATTAGGTTTATTATTAGCAGGTTATATAAGGCATATACTAAGTATTATTAAAGTATTATATCTCTTAATAGTAAATTTAATATAAATTAAATTTAATTAATATAAAGAAGTTTTATTAATAATTAATAAGCTAGATTTTATAAAAGTGCTAATAAATATACTTTATAAATAAGCAGGAGGCATAAGGTACTTAATAATATCGTCTTAGGGGACTAAGGTATTACTTTATTAGTCTAAGACTAATATCTTAATATTTTAATCTTATTATAATTAGCCAAATATAAGGGATTAAAAAGGAAGCCTTTAGTCTAGATATAATTAGTGCATTTAATAGGGAGTTTTAGTAGAGTATATGTAATATAACCGCGAGGGTCGTAATAGGATTTTATTCCTTTATATCTATTTTTATTAATAGCTCTATAACCCTACTGATAAAGGCTAAACCTTTTACCCTAAAATGCTTATTATAACTATTATATTAGTTAATTAGATTTAGCCTTTTTATACTTATAATATTCTTTAGCTTATAATTAATAATATAAATATAATTAACTTTTAATATTAAAATAATAAAGAAAATGCCTTAAATATATTATTTAAATAATTAATCTTAGAATATTATTTTATTACTAGTAATTTTAATATTAAATATTATAATTAATAAACAAGATAAGCTATAAATTATAATTAAAAGATAATAGGATAAGTATTAGAAAATAACTTTAACTATTTTAATACCTTAAATATTTTAATAAACTTATATAATAATATACTTAAATTTATATTTATAAACCTATTATTTATTAAAGTTATTATTAAAGATTATTTAATTATTAGCTTTAATTACTTTATATTTAGCTTTACCTTTTTTAACCTTAAACTAGCCTTAATATAACTAAGTAAGACTTAAGTAATAATAAAAAAATAAGCTTAATTAATTTATTAAAATTATAAAACTTAATGCTATAAAAATCCCCCTAATAGATGTAACTTTTATAAAGCTAGATAAGCTTATATTTTTACTTATACTTTTATTAATATTAGTAGTAAAGGTAGCTAGCTAGCCTATATAAAAAGGTAGATATCTAGCTCCCTGGTAAAGAGAGGAGTGCGCTAATGCCGCGGCTATTTTTCAAGTTATTAAAAGAAGCTCCTTTTTAGGCTTTAATAACATGAGCTACGGTTGTTAGGAGAGCTGGCTTCGCCACCTTAATGGTGAAGTATTTATGGGTCTTGAAAAGTTGGGCCAATCGGATATCATAAAAGCTGGAGCGTCCCTAAGGACAATGCGCCCCTATCAATTACCGTGAAGCTTTGGCCAGAGACAGGTGTGAATCCGGATGTTAAACATGAGATTGGACAAATGCCGAATCACCCAAAACAGTGTTGTCCATGTACGCTGTGGAGGATATGCAATGCAGGGCTAGTATCCAGCCTAACCTGGTACCTGCTCTGCGCACTAAGAATTTCAGATGAATTCAACGGGAAGTAGATTGTTAGGCAGAGTGAGGCAATGTGATTAATTATGAGAGAAATAACAGGTGAGGCTTAGTGCTTGATAGTAATAGCAGAGCTGATTAAACAGCATATATGGGCATGAACAGCAATGACATCACACTGCCACAATCGGATGTATCAACTCCCAATCATGGCTGGTCTAAGATGGCGGACACGTGGAAAACAACTGCGCCAACATCCACGAGCTAATTTTCTCCAACAATGCTGCTATTATGCTGCAAGGGTCGGCGTTTATGTACATTTATGTAGGGTTGGTAGGCAATGGAGGACGAAACTTACTGACATGATTGCAGATCAACGGTTCAGACGTTTGGGGCAATCGAGTTGACAACCTTCTTAGTTCCCTGCCGAAAACCTTCTTCCCGAAAGAAATCACGCACGAGGTTCCATGCGAGGACCGCAAAGGAGCCTGTACAACCAATACGTTGTCCTTCAAAGGTTACTTTCACCGTTGGCTGTCGGTCGTCACATAAAGCGTTCCCCGTACGAGGGAAAAGACCCTACCTATTCTCTGAAAGTCTGCCGAAGCCGCCATTAAGCAATGTACCGGGAGAGATTCTGACCGGGCCTATAGCTTCTATTGGAGCGACGGAACGTTCATGGACCCAGTTGTGGATTATACTAGTAGAGCTGGCGAGGCGATAAATGTGTTGGCTGCCGTCTCGAGCTTGTTAATTGGTGATGCGGATCCGCCGGCTACGAACCTGGGTGGAGGCAGATCCAGGGGAAACCATTACGCTGGGATCAATTCACATGATGTTCCGGAGCCACCACCTATTGTGGGAGCTGATAGGGCCCGGGCGGCTATCCTGACGACCATAGTTGTTGGGAACACGGTGAGTGTATTCCTTTGGATGAGACTTTTTGATTAGGAACGAGATACAGCAGCCGCGAGGTGAAGAAGGATATCGGGATACAGTTCAGTGATATTATGCCCTTATTTTTGACTCGGTCTGTTAACTAGCAGTTATGCGGTATTTACAATTGAGGCTGGATATTCAGTCGTTGAATCCCTTGCCTTGGCAACTCAACGAGCGTTCGAAGTATTTATACGCAATCATGACTCAATATACAATTAGTTTCCTCTGGTTCGTCGTCTTCGGACTATAATACAACCCACTACCAAGCCTGCAGCCAAAAATCCTACAACCAGCCAAATAATCTGCATCTCAACATGGTCTGCGAACCAGTTTAAGACTTGTCCATCCGGACCATGCCACGACCGTCCTGCTTTATGTCGGATCACTAATCTTCGGTATTGCTCGTCCAATACTCCCAGCTTGCCACTCGCAGTGTTGTACATCCATAAGAACTGTTGGGATGCGGAGGTGACCATCAGTGGCCCAGTAGACCAGAAAACTCGGACATAAGGTAAAAGAACTCGCTTTGACCTGTCACCACGTCGTTTCACCTCCTGAAGTGCCCATTCAATGAAAGCCGATCCTTTCTCAGCCATGAAAAAATGATTGCTCAACCCATGATTTCCCGTCATAGTGGGGAAAATTGCCTGCAGGCCAAGGTGCTGGAGGCATATAAGCTTGTCTGCCAAGATCGGATAGACATCCAGATCAGCGTACATTCCTCCCTCTGCGTGGACCACGACGAGCCTAGCCACATCCGCCCGCTGAATGTTTTGGGAGTATCCCTCGTAGGTCGGTAGCAACCAGGAGTAATCTGCTTTGATGACCTTGAGAACATCATCTTCAGTCCAAAGTTTTACTGTAAAGTTCAGAGGCTCGAATAATGTCTTCCAAGTCTCTTGTGAGGCTTCTATAGAGTACGTTTGAACGTCGTCCGTTTTCCAAATCTGGTGCACTAGGTTGGGGATCTTCGGGATAACGGGCGATTTTGTATCGGTCGGTGTTTTGTCGTGATCGGATAGACGGCACGTCTTGATTGCTTTGATCGACTCCGATGAAGAGCTAGCGAGAGTAAAGTCGTTTATGTAACTGGCCTGATGAATAATAACAAGTGCGACTAGAGATATCCCTATGAGGACAACTAGCTTCCGTAAGCTTGGCTGGTAATATTTCATCATCGGGTATTCCTTGGCTGAGGAAAACGGAAAACACACGGTAGCCGAGTGAGGAAGAGCTCGTGAAGGGCGAGCCCAAGACAGGGTTTTGCGTTAGACAGATGCTAAGCACAGTAGAGAATATATACAAATAAAGGCTAAAAGCGTCAATGAGCGACAAGGTTCAGGTAAAGATAAATGAAGTTTTAATGAGAGAACGAGTGAAACATAAAGTTTTCTACATTAGAAGCAAATCCATGCTTCGAAGACGATTGAGAGAGATGGGCGCATTGCAGCAGTCGGCAAGGGAGAAGTTTATTCGAATCCCAGGCAAACTAGGGTTGGTGCCGAATCACCGTCTCCTCTGTTCGGACTGCTAGGCAATGCATAATGTGTCTAAAGGGTGAAACCCCTTTGGGAGTAACACGAAGTCATGGGACTTTTGCTCGTCCTAGGCTCAAGGACCCTGATCAGATCAACAAGTTAGTGGTGTTAGAAGATGTAACCCTTGATTGCCACCGCAGCCATAGAACTTTCATGGACTAACAAGTCGCGACAGGGTCTGCGACCAGCCGGCATTGGAATAGAACCCATTACGCGCGTGGTATCTAGTGCGCCATAGTGCCCTCTAACGGTGGTTCATATGCCGGAAGAGCAGTAGGAACTATCCTTCGTAGACTCGAGGCAGTTCGCGAGCCACAACCTCAACTGAATCTGCTAATGAGACACACCATCAAACCATATTAAGATTCAAGAGCTATGCTTGTTCTTCTAGCCTCGTTCTGTCTCGATTTATACACAAGGCGGCACTTGAATAAAGCCTGTGATTGCATGATCCCGGTCGCTCTCTTTCTCATCGCATCCGCTTGGCCCCAGCATTGATCTTGACGCCGCCCATGCCGCGAACTTTTGAAGCCGAAAGCCGCAACTTTAACTGATAGGCTTCTGTTAGTAGTATTATGCCCCTGAGTTAAGCCCTTTCCGGATGAGAGAATGGTTCCGTGTTCGTTTGACAGGAACTACACTCCTCTGTAGTGGCGATGCTCTCCTTGAGCCAATTAAACTTCCTTTACCCGAAGTTATTATTACATCAGTTGCTAATTTGTTGGGGCATTCCAGCACTGCGGAGACGAGGGTAAGACAAAACACTCTCTCTGGCTGGAACTCTATGTGGCTGAGCATGTCTTCCCTGCCCATTGATGAGCTTTGCGGCGCGACGTCGCTGAGAAGCCTTATGGGGAGAGCCTTACCTGAAACCTGACAAGCTTGAAGCCGACCATTGGCCAGCCTTTACCCGTTGGCTCATGTGGGGCGAGGGCCACAGGCGAGCCAACCTAGCAAGCTGACGCTCCTGTAAAAATTTTCCTGGCACCTGCTATTAGTGTGCTGCTGGGGCAGAAATATTTTACAAGTCAAAATGGTAGCAAGTGTAGCTGAGGGGCTAACGGGACCTTAATAGCTGCCGTTAAGAAAGGGATTTAGAGTTGACCTTTCTTCGTGACGCGTGTCCTTAACGACACTGCACTGCGCGAGCTCTTGACATCGCCTTCGGGCGCTCTTCCCGTATGTGGTATTTCCGACTTCTTTGAACCTCGACGCTCCGGCTCCGCGCCCCTTGACTTCCCGTACGACCGACCTCTGCAGCCTTGGCTGCCCAGACGACATTTGGGGTGTCCTGCTGCTTGACATCCTGGGTCATCGCACCCTCGCTATCACCTGTAGCTTTATGCTGCTTTGACTAACCATACCAGCAGCCGCCAGCTGCTCGACCTCTTAGGTCTTTTTGGGCCGTCAACGCACGGGGCCTCAATGCCTCCCTGCCTTTCGCAGTCTCGGCTGCCGCCCGGAACACAACCGAGCACAGGAGCGCGGAGGTTCTTATTTAGGCAGGTCCGCGGAACAGGAATTAGCCAGCCATGCGACAGCCGAACGCGGCATTAGCAAAAGCAAAGCCACCATTCGTACATGTGCCCAAAATGATCAGTCTGAGCCGCGTTCGGGCCCATAGGCATAGGGTTAGTAAATTGCCATTGGTCTCTTGTTGATCGTGTAGATGTTCTGATCCCCTAAGGACAAGGAAACCAGTCTCACACATCGGTTTGCTCGAATGCTTACCGAACCTTTCGTTATGACGGGCAGCTAGGCAACTTCGGCAACTCTATTCAAGGGAAATATGCTTGGGCAACCGGAGAGATGATTCTTGACATCCAATGCGGTTCTTTCGACAACCAACTCAACTTCCTGCTATCAACGCTACATGACCGACAGCTCAACAAATCTAGTACAAACCCTGGAACTCACATGTACGAGAAGCACATCTCTGTTATGTTCTTAGGCAAACCTGCTCCAAGCGCCGCTCGGCTATCCGCCATTCCACTGGTAGCCATCATGATCCACTGTGGTATCATCAAGTGATGGTAAGAGCGAGCCCATTGATATTGGGGTGGAAGGCAGCGTCATCAAACGGTATCCCATTATCTAGATACAGTTTATAAAAACCTACGAGCTATTAAGGAGATCGGAAAGCAAGGTGCAGAAAGAACTCATGTTGGTTTTGTTAAAGATGGTGGCAGTGCTGGCACTGCACTGATTGCTCTAGTAGCCGATCGCATCGATAAAAAGGGTAGATCGTAAATAGTTATATATAGGCATTTTCTTCCAAACCTGTGCAGCGGTCGTCGTATCATTTGGCCACCCGATATTATCATTCTGCAAAAATCTTGCCATCACTGGAACCCGTCGTCTATCACTACCTTGACCTGCTCTGACGGCCACTTCACAAACAACTGCAGTGGTTCTGGCAGAAGTCTCTTAACTCCTGAAATGATATGCCTAGACCATCCTCTGGTAGGCCAATGGGATTTTACACAATCCAAGATAACGGAGAAATACGCAAATATAATAAGTGCAACGGGCTCCTTAGCTTCCAAGAGGTTGAGGTATGTATCTGGTGCGCCATAAAGCCAACCCAGGGGTTGCTTTACGTTAGAGTTGGGTATGTTCGACGGACCCTCGGTTTCGTAAACAGCATTATAAAACGGCAGGAGACGTTCCAAAGCCATCAAGTATGAGCTTCGGAACTCGGGTCGTACAGGACCGCGCGTGTCGTGTATCAGTTTTTGCAGTTCGAGAAACTGTAGTTGATACTCGGCTCGTCCCGTCGTCGGTAGCAGGTGCTCTGGTTTGCGGGTAGGTGCCGTTGGCAAGTTTCCGGCGGTATTCAATTGATCTTCTCTTAAAGCTTTAAAGCCGCGAATAAGGACGAGAAGGTTGGGTCTGCCCTTAGTACTAAAAGCCATGTAATCGTCAGGCTGTGGCCCCAGGGCCAAGGTATAAAGACTGATCAATATGCACGTCGCTGTAGAAACAGCTTCGTCGCGACTTCCACTCCCTCCATTATTCATCAATGCAATGGCACTTGTTAAGCCAAGCCCGTGATGATGGTTCGCAATCGAGATAAACTGGTCGTATCGATCTGGTGTTGACTTGGCGTGATAAAGTGCGGCCAGTCCCAGCATTAGGTGTAGCACATGTCGGTGCCTTTTCCCCAGGCTTGGTAGGTCCTCATTCCAGAATGCATCGAAGGAGGAAGTATCGTTCGCCATCATCGCACGGTAGTAGCGAAGGAGTAGGTCAGTGCCTCCATCTTGTGGTCGATCTTGTGGTCGAAATAGTGGTTGTTGGTATTTGAGTTGATGGATCTCCGCTTCAAGATCGCCTAGTCTCCTCGACATTGCTTCTAATTGTTTATCGCGATCGAGTAACATTGTATCCAAATCGTGTCGCTGACGCAAGCCGTGCTGCAATGCATTGTGCACTGGCGGTGTTGTCGAATTGACTTCTGCGGAGCTTTGTCTGGGGTGAGGTTGATAAATGCAGGTCGCATCGCTTCGAATGCAGTTCCGACATACGGGCTGAGTCTCATCACACTTGATTTTCCGCTTTTTGCAATGCTGACATCCAAGACGGGACTTTCTGTGAGCCCGGCGAATCTTCTTCGCGCTAGGGGACAGAGAGGAGCTCATCAGTAACGACCCGGCCAAAGGGTAAAGTGGTTTACAGGATACGAAGTGAAAGGTCGGGATAATTGGTTCGGGTTCTGAATACGAAATACGTCGTCCACTGCCCAGAGCGGGCACTATTCCCAAAAGAGCCGTTCCTTTGGGTAGGTGCGGAGATTCCTATTTTAGGCCTGATTCTACAGCAAGGTGGCATCCAATGAGACTACCAATCATTCTTTGCCCTGCTACTACCTCTAGGTAAGAGATCCTTATAGCAGGAGTATAAGCCTATAAAAGATTATTATAAAAGAATATATAAGATATATATTTCTTATTTAAAATACTACCTATCTTTTAAAGTATTATTACTTATCTAAGGCTCTTTTTATAAAATAAGAAAAATAATATTACTAGTAAATATATATAAATTAAATTATTAGTTTAAGCTAAATATTAGAGACTATTAACTTACTTAGCTAGATATATTCTTATAGTATTATATAAGCGAGATATACTAGGGATATAACAGGAGTGCTAAAGTTTTAGATTTATATTTGTAAACAGAATATAAGTATAATAGTTAGGTCTAACTATGTTAAACTAAGCCGTGCTAGGTTTATTATTGACAGATTGCGTAGGGCGTATACTAAGCGTTATCGAAGTATTACGTCTCTTAATAGTAGATTTAATGCATATTAGGCTTAATTAATATAAAGAA
>JAAIJJ010001287.1:0-11943 GCA_020976545.1 Fusarium sp. Barmshour
TAGGTCCTCTTGGGCTTCTAGGGTAGGGTCCTCTTCTAGGTCTTATGGGAGGTGGATGATAGGAGTGAATATCGATGCTGACTACTTTGCACAGTGTGACACCCTCTTTTGTTGAGATAATATCGACATAGGTGGTTCCCTGTCGGTAGAAACCACAATTATGGTCGACAGTATAATTCTGGCTGATAGCTCCTCGGTGCCCCTCGAGGCATTGAGGAGCTCTCTTTGAGGCGGCTAGAATGGGGGATGCCGGACTTAGCTTGCTTGGAAGCGACAAATCTGTGCCTCAGATATAAATACTTTCAGAGGCCTTCGAATGTTGTCTGATGCTCTACGATGCCCCTTTAACAAATCAAACACTGTTCAAGGTAGTTTACATCAGATAAGACCTCCGGTTACTGCCAACTTTTACAGGCAATGCGCCCTGTCGTTGCGGACAACAACTTGAATCGAGCAGGCCTTTCTTAAACGAGAAAGAAAGAGGTAAAGCCTGACTCTCTTGCTAGTGAAGCTGTGGATTGGGTTATCTGTATCCCCTCCAGAAGAAAGTAAGATTGATTGATTGAAATAAATGTAAGGATGCTAGCTAGATATTTCATTATCCACTGGAAGATAGGAATCCTAGGAAAACTTCGGCCTGTAATAAACTCTGGCTTTTTGGAGCATCGCGCGCTGAAAGTCCCACTCGCGCCATTGGGGCCCCGTATGAAGCTCATATGAATTGAAATGGCCCAGACATCAGGCACGCTGCCAGGTCTTGGTCTTGAATCTCCGCAGCAACAATTCATCGATAACAGTCGGTCTGGGATATAGCACACAAGATGCCGCATCCACACCGGGAGTAAATCGTTCGAAGACTAGAATCGAGCGCGACCACGGTTGACGCATCGGTGACAGCCTTCCCTTGTCAGGGTGAATGAGATATTACAGCCAAAGTCTCACCGCTCGTCACCGATTCTTAAATATAGCATCCGCTCAGGTTAGACTATAAAATACTATAGATGCTATAGATCAGAAATTGTAACGAGCTTGGGCTTTACTTGTATCAAAAGTGAGCTGGGTTTTATTAGGTCTAGAAGGAAAGAGATGCAGGAAGCTAGATATGAGAGTATATTCATAAATAATCTTGTTTATTTTATGGTATGAACTAATGAACAACATGTCTGATAACTAACCTTACTAGGACAATGAATAGTTGAATCAATGCTAAGCACCACGCCTAGCGTCGTCGATAAAATTCTCCCAGAAAGTCTGTTCATCATAAGATTGAGTTCACATAGAGTGGCACCAAGGAATACAACTTACCCAATCAATAGAGTTCATGTCAAGCCAATCAACACTAGGATCCCATCCTTGGGAAGAGGTATAGTCCTCTCTAGTATTCTGCATAGATATTTGTGTCCTGTAAATGTGAGGTTTGATCCGTTTCAGATGAATGTAGCCTTACTGTATTGCTTGGATTGCGGAATAAGCTCTCTCACAAACAGGGCTAGATTTCCGCAGTGACTCGATGCGCAGGACAGCAGCATCAAATACTGCCAGGTGAAAAGCTGTGGTGCCCTCTTGCCCGGGTTTGTCTATCAGACAAGCTGCTAAAGCAACCGCCCCTTGGAGTGCATTAAAGCTTGTCATACCATTCACTAGCCATCGGTATGGTCGAAGTGTAGGAAGCTCACACAGCTTCTCGTAAGTTTCTAACAAGGCCATGCTCGATTCGGCATATCTCTTTCTGCTGGAAGGAAGAAAGTGGGGAGATTGGGAATGATAGAAAGGTCGATGAACAAGGAGATAAAGCTGATGAGCATAAGTCTCAAGTATGCACCAATATGCATACCCTGCCGTATCAAAAAAGGTGGCATATCCAGAAGGCAGAAATACCGAAGTCCACTGCTGTTGCTTGGCTCTGATTAGAGCATCAAAGTGGTTCATGGCAGCTTCGTCGAATGTAGAACTGTTAGAAAGACGAGAGCAAATCTGAGTTGATAGCTCAAAAAGATGAAGCTTGAAGATCATGACTGACATGCTGTTCGGATATGTCGATGGTTCTCGAACTGCATCCACATGTATGTCAGAATCGTTGACTTCAGCGGGCGTGGGAGAAGGAAATGCAAGTAGGAACGAGGGATCAACATCACGGAACAGAATGCCTTGGTAAGTATAGAGCATCCGAACCCCGGCCCAGCATCGGCAATGCCTCTGCTGCTCGATAAAGTTCTGATTTGAATGATTATTGACATTGCATCGCAACGCAATACCCATGTTGAGGGCAACACCCAAGAAAACCCAGGCGCGATCGACTCCTTCGCTATGGCATATGCCATAAGTCATGATCAATAAGGCCTCAAGGGTGTTGAGATCGTATCGCACCATGAATCGGGCTTCTGAAAGGCAAACAAGGGAGGCGCCACGAAGCCGTCGAGATAAAAGAAGCGGATCGAAAGGGCCAACATTAGGCCATGTCGCCTCGCATTCCCTGAGCACTGGATCGCCGGTTTCCAATGTCTGGACAGCCAAGGAGCAAAGGGTGAAGAGTAGCGCTAGCCAAGACAGTGAAGTTTGCATCGGATCTTGGGTGAACTCGGCATATTGTTGCTGGAAGGTGGGCCCATGAAGGATATGAAACAATGGAGCTTGGTATGTAAAGTATCTAGAGACGAGAAATTCTCGAATGGTCTTGGGGGGCAAAAGGTCCAGCAGCTCGCTCGTTGACCTTTTCGGCCCAAAGGCGAAAGAGGCAAACGGGTCAATTTCTCGTCCAGGGACGCAAGACTCGCGGGCAGAAGCGGGTCGCTCAAGGACCGCGTCCCAAGATGCGAGAGAGGACAGAGGCTCGGCTGGAGGTGATTGCAGTGGGCGAGTATCGCTCGAAGGCCGTCGAGTAGTCGATGGTGCTGAATGGTGGACGTCATCTACCGTGTGTGCTGTTGTGGCAGCTACTACAAGTGGTGGTAGACAAGCAGAAGAGTCACAGACGGGAGACAATGACTCAGCTTCTGAAGCCGTGGTGTTGTTCGTGACTGCACGCCGACTTGGCCGGAAGGCGCATGCAGATTCGCGTTCCCGCCGTCTGCAAGCGGAGCAGGGTTGCTGTCGATCGCATCGGAGTTTGCTGACTCTACAGGGCTCGCAGCTGAGCCGTTTCCGTGGCCGCTTGTGAGGCACGCCTTTACGCCCAGAGGATGAATGACTCAAGCAAGCCTGGGTCTGATCTGGCATGGTGAGTCTCGGACGTTTGATATTATCGGAGAATGAACGGGGAAATTAGCTTAGGCTGGCGTTGCGCTGGTTTATGAAAAGATTGTCGGGGATCAGCGGAGAAGCTGGAGTCGGACATGCCAGCCTGTGCAGATTTTGTTCCGAGGCTGATGTAGGTGGTGAGGAGCGGTAGAAAAGATGCGGCCGATCGCCAGCCTACCATCTATCCTCCCCCGCGCTTTTGTATACCAATAGTCTCTTTTTAACGGCGCCATCACGACACCTCAAAACAGCCACGTGTCCCCTTCCTTTGTTCTTTGCCTCTCGAGATCCGGTGCTTGTGAGGGACGGAGGTGAGGTCTTCATTACGGATATACGAAGGGTTATTCACGCGATCATCCCACACGACTACAAGCGGTTCCCGTGAAGTGGTTTCTGACTTACACTTGCGATTGGCGGTGTGCTTTATTGCAGAACGGACGCAATGTCACGGCTACACACGAACGGCCATACCTGGCTAGAACATGTTTGTTACTCAAAATTCAGAATTTTAGCCTCTGTTGCAATCCAACATACTAGCGACTTGTGAGCCGAGACGTATCGGACATTTCGGAAAAGTTGCCACCCACATACTCCGTAACAAGGTTAAATTTGATCCTCATCTCCGACGTGAGGTTGAGCAAAAATCTGATCATCTGTCTCATCGAGGCCGATCCGCGACTTGATTTCAAGTCTGAGGATCGATTGGTAATAGGAATTTGAAACCATAAGCACTGCCTTGGCTTGTTAACTCGAAGTCTTCGTCAGGCCGACGCACTGATCCTGTTCAGCTGATGAGCCCAATAACTAAACTGTTTCTAAATATGCATCACCTCAGGTATTAAACTCCAAGTGAAACAATTTGATATTTTGCCACCATGTTGAGGGAGAGATTCAGTTTGTCCATAACATTGTCGGGGTCAGTCGACCACTTTGATTCCACACAAGAGATGAACACTACTAGTGCCGGATAGAGCGAAGAAAATCTCGGCTAGCTCAGCGTTTGCACTGAAGTAACCGTCGTGACGAGACCAACACAAAGTAAATGCCTCGACTTGCTTTGCCTGATCTAGACGCGGGTAATTTGAATCTAGGTTATCAGATGATGGGCTAGCCGTTTGGCTGCGGATTCTTTCCTTATCAGATCCAAGAGTATCCTCTTGTCGAACCATCCTGATTCTTCGTTACTTCCCATTGGCTCACTGTCGGCTCCGAGCGGTTTAATCAGGTCAGCAGATAATCTAGGAATTTTGTGGCCGCGTCGACAAAACTTTCTTCATTTTTCCCATATAAAATCTCTGATACGGCCATCGCTCCAGGGGTTTGAATAGCCCTTATCTTGCATGTCAACGTACATCCTTCTCTCTACCCTCCAGCACCATTACTTTGTTCGTAATGACAGACAAGACTGCACTTGAAACTCATCGTGTCCGAGATGGTCATCTAGACAATATGTCCCTCCCTACCATCACACAAGAGACCGTCTTCGAACACAATCTCGACCCCGCGTTCCTAAAGAATGGGCCCGAGAGTCCCAGGGCCCCGGACAGCAACGATGACATGGAGACACCAGGTGCCCTACAGCATATCATTACCCGAAATGAGCAAATCCTGACACATGTACTGTGAGACCTCCTGGCTCAGAATATTGTCAATATGGACTCAAACTAACCCAGCATTCAGCATCTGGCTACTTGTCTTTGTACTCGGATTTTCCAACAGTATCTTCAGAGTCCTTACCCCTTACGTCGTCAGCGACTATAATAAACACGCCCTTACAGCAACCACGGATGTCGTCGCAAACATTGCCAGTGGTATATTTAGGCTTCCGTATGTCAAGATGCTGGATGTCTGGGGTCGGCCTCAGAGTCTATGTCTCATGGTCCTCTTCACAGTTCTTGGTGCTGTTATGATGGCCGGTTGTAACAGCGTCGAAACTTATTGTGCCGCTCAAGTCTTTTATCATGTCGGCTACTATGGCATTCAATTTAGCCTCGTCATTTTCATTTCCGACTCAGCACCTATCCGCAATCGAGCACTTCTGTTTGGTATTGTCTGGTCTCCATCACTCGTGTCAACCTGGGCGTACGGCCCTACTGCAGAACGCGTCCTAGCGAGTCTCGGATATAGGTGGGGCTTTGGTGTGTGGTGCATTGTCATACCCATTGTTTGTGTCCCTGTCATCGCTCTTGTGTTTCGCTTCGATAAGAGGGCAAGGCAAGCCGGCTTAATCAAGCGACCTGATCAAGGTAGAACAATCAAGCAACGCGCCATCTTTTACGTCAAAGAATTCGATGTTATCGGACTTCTTATTCTTGCAGCTGGGCTAAGCTTGCTCCTCTTATCCTTGAATATTTATTCTTACCAAGACAAAGGCTGGGGCTCACCCCTGATTATTTGCTTTCTGGTACTTGGTCCGCTCCTAATTGCTTGCTTTGTGCTCTACGAGATATATTTGGCACCAGTGACTTTCCTTTCTTCGCCCCTTCTGAAGGATCGGACGGTTATATGGACCAATATCATGGCTATGACCCTTTATACCTCCGAGTTTATCTGCTCAGCCTATATATACTCAATGCTCATTGTAGTATTTGAACAATCCGTTACCGCCGCTACATATATCAATAGCATCTACGATATCGGGTCATCTTTTTGGACTATAGTCCTTGGCTTTATGATGCGATACTATGGAAGAATGATGATTTATGCTCTAGTTCTGGGTATTCCATTTTTTATTCTAGGCCAAGGTATGATGATTTCTTTCAAGCCCGGCTTTACACCTATCGGCCTGATGATTGTTTGTAAGATACTTATTGCTTTTGGCGGAGGCACTATGTATCCTATTGAACAAATGACTCTTATGGCTGTCTCTCAAGAACATACACCGGCGCTTCTTGCCGTTGAGTCTGTTATCGTTGATATTGGAAAAGGTGCAGGATCGGCCATCGCTACCGCTATCTGGACTGGCTTATTCAGAAAGAAGTTGGCTGAGTATCTGCCTGCCAGTGAGATTTTAAGTCTCAACCATATCTATGGCAGCCTGGACGTCCAGTCGTCTTATCCTTCAGGGAGTATTACTCGGACTGCGATAAATCATGCTTATCTGGACACGCAACGCGTTATTTTCATATCTTCTACTTCACTCTTGGCCTTGACCTGGGCTTCAGTTCTCTTTTGGAAGGACTATGAGGTCAAAAAGATGACAAATCTTCGAAAGGGGATGCCTGTCTAGAACAGTCGTCATGGATCTCGTACACGGAATGGTTCCAGACTGGCTGTGTTTTGAATCTTGGGGCTCGTTGTTGAGGCGATTGCTCTTGGCCGGAGGCAGTTAGGTGCAACTTGAGAAGACCACGTTACCTTGTCAAGTTGGATAAGAAGCATAGTTCATAAATATTTGGCCTATTTCATAGCGGACAGCATTGGGGGTTTAACCTACCTGTTGACGAAACAAATAGAGACAATGTTATTGTCAGGACAATGGATTGTATAGAAGATTTAGAAAGCTACAAGGTCTCAATCATGGCTAAAATCTAAGTTTACGAGTTTCTCACCTCGTCTTTTGTGGCCACCGCTCTGCCGCTTAAACTAAAATTTCACATAACCTTTCCCTCTCACCCAACTCCCCATATTCGTACAACAGAAGGGACTCATCATCTTGCTATATGAAAGCTAAAATAACTTTGGCCTAACATGGAACTCTGATCATTTCGTCTAGGCTCTAGAGGCAAGGTGCAAACTCACGCGTGCTATGGCTGCCCTGTGACCGGCAGCGAATGCGTTCATCAGCCTGATATCAATTCCCAATGATGTGTCAGCTTCCAGTAGCCCTGTGTCTCGTACATTACATATGGGACCAAGTTCCTTCCAACTTGATTTACGTTAGTTGCTTACATGAGCATCTCTGTGGCTAGGCCCTCTTGGAGCGCCGCCGCGTGCTGCGCCTGTTCGCGTTTAACTTGATTTAGCCCGGTCAGAAATGGCTTTAAGAAATTTGCTGTCAACGTAGGATGTTGACTTAGCACCTATATCTGATATTCTCCTGGGTCTTTCAATTTATTCCTTCACGTACTGGATCGAAGGTGATGTATCATGACAATTTCGCTGATAGCTTTAGCAACGCTGACGGTAAACGATAGATGGCAAATACAAATGTAAATGCAAAGAAAAGGCTGAAGGACTGAAAACATAGAGATGGTTCCAAGTCAGAACAGCTTCCACGGTCATTAGAAATAGTCTTCGATTCACAAACTCCTGTGGCGTAAGCCCATTTCTCGCGTCAAGATCGACAAGACCCAGAATCAATACAACGCCCAGGGACTTCCCCAACCACATTCTATTACTTTCACGGCAATTGCACAGATCATTCCAGCAGCGTAACAGCATGTAGTGAAACTGATCAACCCCCAATATTCTCCGTTGTCGCGGGATAGTATTTCCCCTGCCAATGGTATTCCTGTGAGAGTTCTGGCCAAGTCAGCATCGTGCTTTTGAAAGGTGCGTTCCCAACTTAAATAAATGAAGTGGCTTACCCAAGACTCACGACCGTATAGGCTGTAGCGTAATACCGCCCGTAATTTTCTGTTTTGCACAGCTGTCCTATGCAAACAGGAGTGAGACTAATACCACTACCACTAAACAGCCCAAAAATGAAGCTGTATATGACAAGCATCGGTACGTTTCCTGACGCTGGTAGCCAGAGGCACATATTAGAGAGAAGACAGAGGCCAACCGTGATTATTAGAACATTGAAGCGTCCCAATAGATCAGCAAAGTAACCGGGAAGTCCACGCCCGAAGAATGACCCCGCGTTCATCATGGCAAGAAGCTGGTAAGATAGCTTTGATGCAACGCCATGAGCTAGGGCGTACAAGGAGATATATGAGATGGGAATAAAGAGTCCCCATTCTATGAAGAAGACTGCTAACGCAGTGAGAAGGAAAGGAATATTTCGGAATATCCGGAGATCGGGAAGAATATTGTCTTTGGAAAATGGCTTTACGGGTAGGCGAGAGGTGATGGTGATACAGGGGATTCCAAGGCAAATTAGCCATACTAGGGCAATGACCCGAGTAGCCCAGGCAAAACCAATCTTATCAAAGAGGCTTTCAAGCACAAGAGGAACCAAGATCCCTCCTATTGCACCGCCCCCGGCTGCGATTCCTGTCGCGATACCTCCCTTCTTGAAAAAGAAGTGACTGACAGCCGCTATACCTGGTGTAAAGACGAGAGAGGTTCCTAAGCGTCCGCAGATGCCAAAGCATAACACAAAGTGCCAGTATTCGACACAAAAGCCAAGGCAGATCATTGTTGTCATAATCAAGGCTGATCCAACAAGTATCAAGGCTCGGGGTCCCCGTGCATCGAATATTGGCCCGATGATAATGCCACAGAAAAATGTCAGAAAGGTGAATAAGCTGAAGATCCAGCCAATTTTGCCAGAGTCGTATCCTTGCAGTTAGTGGGTTTCTAAGTAGGCTTGAAAAGAGCCTAATGAATTGACTAGACCTAGACTTGCAAGGAGCCCCATGAAGCTGCCAAAGACGCAAAGCCAGGCTGCTAGGCCACCCTCGGGATAAATAACGTCGCTAGTATCTCTGGGTGTAGTAGAGGGCGTTTCGCCGTCATGAATTTTCTGACTGTTTTGCTTGGGTGCCGCATAGCTCAAACTCGGGTTGGGAGCACCCGCGGTGGAGTCCTCTTGGTTTTCGAAAGACATGTGCGAGGTAATTGTTTACTTCTTGCAATGAATATTAAAAGGAAGCGTTCAATTCGAAGTTGCCATGTCAGAGGCTGTTTCTTATTCGAGGCTACGATACTACTTACAAGGGATTCCGCATTCTTTCTCAGTCAGATTTTACATAGTCTCAGCTAGGCCCATGTTCCAGAAGACGGAGTATCGGAGAATTCGTCGGACATATTCGGAGTAATTCCATCGAACCCGAACTTTTTCCGAAGGTCGGCCTGGCGACTTGTCAAAAGCCGATATGACGGTCGGACATTCTACCGCGCTTTGCTGGAAGCAGTCCATGTGTAAAAGAGAAGACGATCCTGGTAACCATGTATTTCATGCTTTTCATACAACGCAGGTGCAGCTTGTAGTTCCACAACGTTCCTCTATCCCACCGCTTATTCTCATAACTCATACTGCATCGTCATGTCTCAAAGCGACTGCATTTCGTCTCGCGGAGTTGGGTTCCTGCCGGATGTCCCCAAGTTCTTCGATGTTCTCAACAACTTGTGGCACCCCGAGACTAATCAAGAAGGCATAGTTAACCTTGGGCTCGCTGAAAATGTAAGGCACCGTCTCACTGGAAGCAGACATTGGCTAAGGATACAGGCATTGCTGCAAACGGAACTTGTTTCGTTCATCAACTCACACGTATAACTTCGTAAGGATTGAAACACATGCATAGTATTTTCTAACAGCCTTAGCTTCGTGTCACCTCTCATGCATTGACATATGGAGATGGATTTACTGGTTCAAAGCAACTGAAAGACGCTTTTTGCCTGTTGTTGAATGACTACTTCAACCCTAATATTATGGTTACCCCGTCGCACCTGGCCATTACGCCTGGAGTGGGTAACGCAATCGAGTGTTGTGCATGGTCACTCTTCAACCCTAAAGACCAAGTGCTCATCGGAAGACCCTATTGGACGGCGTTCAATTACATATTTGGTATTCGGGCTGGGTAACTTCATCCCTATCTGCAAACACAACCATCTTCTAACCCAAACAGAGTCCAAGTCCGTGAGGTTTCATTCAACGGCCTCGATCCCTTTTCTTTGGAAGCTGTCGAGGCGTATGAGAAGGAGTACATACGAGCACGAGAGGAAGGAAAGTGTGTGCAGGCAGTACTCCTATGCTCTCCTCACAACCCATTAGGTCTGTATCGTGAATGATCCAAATCCCACGGTCGGTGAGAGCTAACATACAATTGAGGTCGTTGCTATGCCAAAAAAGTCTTGATGGCATATATGCGTCTTTGTGGTAAACTAGGGCTCCACCTTCTCGTTGACGAAATCTATGCCTTATCTGTCTTCGAGAACTCAGAGATGGATGACGCAGTTCCCTTCACTTCAGTGCTTTCTTTGAATGCAGAAGGACTCATGGACCCAAGGAAAATCCATGTGCAGTGGGGTTTCAGCAAAGTACTACATCTCTCCCTTTCACAGCTTCATGAGTTAACATTACTGCAGGACTTTGGTGCTACTGGCTTACGCATCGGCTGCCTCATAAGTCAATCGAATCCGTTATTTCTCAAATCGCTCGAGAGCTTTTCGTAAGTCTGCATCAATCCTGCGTTTACGTGCCCTTTTTAATTGAATTACAGGCTTTTCAACTTCCCGTCAAGCCTCGCTGATAACGCAGCGGTGTTGCTATTGATGGACAAAGACTTCACTGATAGCTATATATCATTGCATCGATCCCGTCTGTCAGAGAGTTATAAATACGTCACTGGGGTTTTACAGACAAATGGCATACCGTACCTCAAGTCGAACGCGTCTTTGTTCTTAATGGTGAACCTGGCGGCGGCTACCCATCATGCCGCGAGCGATGATGACATCCTTGCACTACTCAGAAAGATGAAGGTCTACCTCACTTCGGCAAGTGGTTACAAAAGTGAGACATCTGGGTGGTTTCGTCTAGTCATCGCGCATCCCCGATATGTGTTGGATGAAGGATTGAAGAGGATGCTTCGAGCCTTGTCTTAAGACGACGGTGGGTCAGGCTTGTGGACAAGGTTCGGGATACGGCTACGGCGGTACGCAGCAGGTTAGTGACAATAAGATGTGTGAGTCAGAGGGAATGTGAACAATTGGTTCGTCCGATATTCCTAGAAAAGTGATTTTCATTACAAGTCCTGTCTGGTGCATTACCCTTAGGGCGTGGAAAGTATGAGCCATTCGCGCACTTGACCGCTTGTCGGTCCAAGGGCGACTCAAGCTGATGCAATCACTGTTTGTCTGCCAATGCCTCTATTCAGTTGTGCTTGAGGGTTCACGGACTGTGAACAAGCAATTGTAAGCTCGACTTGAGAGACTGTGGAGGCTACGCGGCGGCAAGTTCTACCGCCTCCTACGGAAAATCACCCTATCCTAGCTGCAAGGCAGATATAGGTCTAAATCCAATAGAAAACATATATAAAATAAAACCACGCTAATAAGGATAAGAACCTGAATCTATTGCCCTTAATAGATATAGGTTATTAATATTAAAAGTTAAGAAAAGTTACTTTTAAAATACTATATTAATTTATAATTACTAGGATATATTATATTTTAATTTTAAGCTAACTTATAGAAACTAAGTATTATAATATTATAATTAGTTTAAAACTTAATTAATTATATTTAGTATTATTAAAAGTAAAAAATAATTAATAAATTATTTATCTTAAGTTACTTTATATACTTTAATATACTTAGCTATAAGTAAGTAGGTTATAGTCTAGTATATCCTTAACCTAGATTTATAAGGATTTCCTTCCTGGCTTTATAATATTAAAGAAATGGCAAATTAACTGCTTACTAACTGCAATATATTACTAGTTAGTAAGTACTAAGCTTATAATTTTATTAAGTAGTAATTAGAGCTTAAGATATATTTTTAAAGAAGATATAACTATTAGAGGGCTAAATATAAAGATTTAATTATTATTTATAATTAGTTTAGACTTATATAGAATATAATTATAAAATATAATA
>JAAIJJ010001294.1:774-15253 GCA_020976545.1 Fusarium sp. Barmshour
TATAGCTTAATAAAGAATAAGAGTAATTTAAGGGTTGGATCTTTAGGGATTATTAGTAATTTATAGTAATCTAATCTTAAAGCATTATAATTTAAGTAATTTAATAGAAGAGGATTATTACTAGGAAAAGTAATCTTATTATAATAGGTAGAAATTATAGGGGCTATGTAATGTAGCTGTGTGGGTTGTAATACTTACTTAAGCCTAAAATAGCTATAATTTTAATAACTTATATATAAGTCTTATAATAGGCTATATTAATTTTTTTAGACTTTTTTAAGAATTATATATAGCTATAAACCTTAAAGTCTATTTATATTATAAAATACATTATATTTTATAGTTTTTTATATAAAATAAAATAGCTAAGAATCTTTAAAAAATATAATTTAATTAAGCTAGCTATACTATTATATAAAGAATTTTCTTTAGATTTTTAGCTATTTTATTTTTAATAATAATAAAATACTATAGGGTAGGTTTTTTAATATTATATAATGCAGTGCATTATATACTTAGATGCGTTGCATGCATATTATATACGTTAAACAGATTAATATATACCCTAAGCAAAACCAAGGGATAAGTAAGACTAACAGACCACTTTTCACCTTAAAGGCAGTTATTTAGATAATTCTTAAAAAATCAAATTTAGCTTAACATAGCTAAGACTTTAATAGTTTATAAATAAGTCTTAAAATAAGCTATGTTTATTTTCTTAGATTTTTAAAAAATTCATATATAGCTATAAACTTTAAAGTCTATTTACACTATAAAATACACTATATCTTAAAGTTTTCTATATAAATAAAATTAATTAAAAATCCCTAGAAAATACTTTTAAGTATAATTAGCTATACTATTTTAAGAAATAATTTTTCCAAACTTTTAGCTATTTTATTTAAATTACAAAATAGTATAAGGTAAGCTATTTTTTACTATATAGTATACTATTAGTTTTGCTTATTATATATATTATATATACTTTTTATAAATAAAAATAAATTATTTAAGATAATTATTATAATTTAGCTTATAATTCTAAAGTTTTATAAAAAGATTACTTTATATTTTAGAACTTATTTATATATAATATAATTAGCTTATAATTTAAATATTATACTACTACCTAGTAGTTTTATTTACATTTAATAGATTATCCCTTATATTATAGGTTAACTTACTATCTTAATAGAGCATTCTTAATACTAATAGTGCGCTCTAGGTCTAGGTTAAATGGGAAAAGGGAAAGGGAAAAGGAAAGTGGTTTTAATAGACTTAGCAAGGGTGGCACGGTCCAGCGCGACGCAAGAACAGGCCCCGTTTCGCGTTTGCCGTTAAAGAGTCAAAAACAGGAACGGGCCCCGTTCTGAGATGGAGTTATCCCTGTTAATTCTAGGCTATGTAATTGGTCCAAAACCCGGAACGGGCCCCGTTCCTGTAGTGAATACTTGAGTAGGATAGGGTTACACCTACAGTTAAAGGCTACCGTTAAGGCTTAGTCCAACTTCTGGCTCACAGTTAGCACAACAGCCAGCCAGTCCGTTGTTGTCCTTTGCCTAACCCTCTCAAACACCTGCTAGCCTCTTACCTTCCCTAATTAAATAAAAACTTGCCGTTTTGCTTTAGGGTTAGGATTAGGGTAAATCATTATTGCCCTCTGTCCTTAACAGATAAGCAAGCAACTTAAAGGACAATAATAACAAAAATAGATAATAATTATCATACTTATTATCCTCTATCCTAATTGCTTCTAATACTAGATATAAGTTCCTTATCCTATTAAAAGTGCTTATATATTGTTAAAAGTAGAGAAATTGCTTGCCCTAAACTATAAGGAGCTATTATATTTAGACTACCCTATACCTAAGGTAATCCCCTAGTTTTTTAAAATTATAAGGCAAATAATATAGCTATATATAAAGTAAGGCTAGAGATAAATAGTTTATAAGTAATAAGCACTTAATCTAACTATATTAATATTATTATAATAAAAAGACTTTTTAAAAATAGTTATAGTTTTATTAGTAATTTATACTAACTTATAGTTATATATAATATATATATAAAAACCTTATTTTTTTAATAGTTATTAAGCTCTTTATATTCCTAAAATATACTATTAAAGTAATAATTAGGCATACTATTTCCTTATTAAGGCTCCCCCTTATAGCTTTTAGCTTTTATTCTCTATTACTAGATTTAATAATAAGGCCTTTTCTAGCCTTCTTTATCCTCTTTTAAACTTGGCTACCTGCTTTAGTCTGATATTTGCCTATATCCTTTTCTATCTCTAATAATGCCAGTTTTTCTTAAGTATTAATTATTTCCTGCTATTATTAGAATTGCCGTAATTAGATATATAGCTAGGACTTTAAGAAATCCTTATTTTCCTATAGGTTATTAAGTGTTCTTTTAATATCTATATAAAATAAATTTATAACTATATAGCTATCTCCTACCTAAAGGATTTAAGTTAGTCTAACTATATTTAGTAGGAATTTCTTAATACTAGCTAAGTCTATATATATATAGCAGATAGCGGCATATTAGATATCTGCTATAAACTGGAATAATCCTACTATAGCCTCCTTATTAATAATATCTTTAAAGTATATAGCCTTGTAAATAAACTCCTTTATTTAGGACTTTAATTAGGCTGCCTCTGCGCAGTCCTAGCTATACTTCTTTAAGGCCTTTAATATAGCTTTTTTACTAAACTTATAGCAAATACCCTTAAGGTATTATTATAAATAATATATTAATATATACTAACTCTTAAATAGTAATTATAGCACTTCTTAATTATCTAAGCTATATTAATTAGACTATTAGCTACCTAACCTATATAAGCCTATAAAGGACTATTTAGTATATTAAATTATTAATAAGTATATATAGTATTAGTAATATACCTAGCTAATTTACTCTCTCTTTAGTCTATACTAGCTTAGTTAAGGTAATAGCTTCTTCCTCTTTAAGTCTAGTATGGCATAATTCCTCTTCTGCTATATAACCTTTTATTATTCTTGCTACTAATATGGAATCTTCTTTATTAATATTATCCTTATTTTCTCCCCTAGAGTATCTGCCTATCGAGAACTGCTTACCTTAGTTAATATTTATCCTCCCTGGCACTTATTTATTTAATATATTAT
Organism: Fusarium sp. Barmshour; assembly: GCA_020976545.1. Classification (NCBI taxonomy): domain Eukaryota; kingdom Fungi; phylum Ascomycota; class Sordariomycetes; order Hypocreales; family Nectriaceae; genus Fusarium; species Fusarium sp. Barmshour. Next base: position 3,933 of record JAAIJJ010001294.1, read on the forward strand.
AGCTAATATCTCCTTAGCTAGGGGGTTTTTTAAGATTCTCCTTAGCTATTATATTAGGAAATAAGTAAGGGAATTTAAGCTTTACCTTTAAAGGGTCTTAGAATACTTTTTCCTTTAATAAATATTTAATAGCTTTTATTAAGGCTTGCCTATTAAGCTAGTTAACTACTTACTTAATGCCTTCTCTATCTTAACATTTAGTAATAACAGATTTAATACTGCTGCTAGTTATATTTTCCCTTTCTATTACTATCTTAAGGGGCTTTGTATTTTTAAATGCCTAGTAGATAGCTATATTATCCGGTATAGTAGTACTAATAGCGAAATTATTAGGCAAATTAATAGGTTTCTTATCCTTGCTATATGCTATGTATATTACTAAGTTGCAGAGTATGGGGTCTCTTATATAATAGTTTAGGTATTTAAAGCGGCATTTAGGCTATTTAAAGGCGCTTATTATCTTAAAAAATTATTTTAGAAGTCTAAGCTAAATGTTAATATATTAATATAAATAATAATTTAACTTATAGCTATATTCCTAAATAAGGGGGCGCTAAGATATAATTATATATATTGCTGCATTAATGCCTTAATGCCTTACAGGCTGCTATATTAAGTAATAATAATAATCCTACTATAATAGTAGGAGAGGGAATGGATAAAATATCTATATGTTAAATAAGCGGCCAAGGTAGCTAAGATCTAGTTAAGGCAGAAGATATAGCTATATATAGATATAAATTTTTAGGTTTTAGCCATGCTATATACTATATAAATACCTAAGCGCTTAAGTCTTAAATTAGGCTTTATATGCTAATATAATTTATATAGCTATTTAATTAACTTTATATCTTAAACAACTATTATAATATTTACCTTACTTACTAGCTATAAAGAAGTAAACTATAAGATAGTAATTATAGCATTCCTACTTTACTTCTTAGGTTTTAATATATATACTCTTCTCTCTTCTCTTATATATATAATAATATATATACCTTTTAACTAAAATTTCCTTTTATAATATATCTAATTATTACTAACTATTAGGCTTTAAAGCTAGCCTAATAATACTAATAGGTAATAATAAAACTACTGCCCTTATAACTTTAGTTTTTTATAAGTAATATAAATACTCCTTATATTACTAATTATTAGTTATTTAAGGGTGTAATACCCTTGCGATTTTTTTATAAGTATTAAGTCTAAGCCCTATTTATAATAAGGGCTTATTACTAAGCTATTAATAATATAATTATTAATATAAATATAATATAAATACCTCTAATAGTAAACCTAACTAAATTTAAATATAAAGTAATACCTATAATATTAAATATTTATATCTAGGTTAAGAATATAAATAATATATTAAGAGATAAGACTGTTACTATAACTATATAGGCATTTATAATAAAAGCTAGTATCTTTTATAAGTTAGCTAAAGTCCTTATAAGTAAGGAAATACTAAAGGGATTTAAAACTAGTATTTTTATTAAGGTTTTAAGGTTAAATAGCGAAAATATATATTATACTAAAGTAAGGCTATTTAATAAGCTAAAGTAATTAAAATAATTTAATTTAGTAAAGTTCTAATTAAATACTTAATTTTCTTAACGTTATATTATATTCCTAAACTTATATTAACTTATTTAATAGTTATTTACAAGTCTAATACCTAGTAAGGTATCTTTAACTTGCCCTATGCCTGCAAATATATTACACTTAATAAAACTTTAGATATTATCTAGGTTCTTATCTTAATAATATTTAATACCCTTCTCCTCTTAATTTAACCTTTCTCTCTAAGCTTTAATCTCTATAACCTTCTTATTAGCTCTATTATAGATAGAACTAACTACTATTATAACTATCTAAAGAAATTCTATTATCCTCTATATTCTCCTCTATCTCATCTTCTTCCTAATTTAAGACACTATAAGGGGTATTAGCAAGCTTAATAGTCTATTCTAGCGGCTTACCTTATTATAGAAATTAATCTAATAGTAACTAATCTTATATAGTTATTTCTATTTCCTCCTACCTAGTATTAAGGTAGCTATAGATATTATATTAATTACCTTAGTTATTAAGTTAATATCTTATTTAATATAATTATATTAAGAAAGTAAATAAATAACTAGGTAATATCTTTATAATATTAAGTAAGCTAATAATATTATTATAAGTAAGTAAAATAATAATTAGTTAGCTTATAATCTCTTTAAGGATCTGCCTTAAGATATATATTTTTATTATTAATATATAAAATATATATTTATTTATATTATTATTGATATATAGTAATTAATTTAATAACTATAATTAGATAAAGTTTATATTATTATTTCTTTTTTAAATTAGGCTAATAATATATAATATATAAAGTAATACTTATTAATAATAATATTAGATTTTTTTATAATTACTAAAGTATAAACTATTAATACTATATATAATTTTAACTTAATATAGCTAGATAGCTTTTTTAATATTATTAAACTTATAAGATATTAAGATAATAGGCATTAAGTAAGGTAATAAACCTTTAAGATACTTATAATAGTAATAAATAGATAATAATAGCATATTCTCCTTTATATAAGGTAGCAAAAAGTAAGAGGCTTAATACTAGATTTAGAAGAAGAGTGGCTTATTATAATGCTAGGTAGTGTAGCTATAACTAATACTTACTTCCTTATTATAGTTATAGTTAAATATAACCTAGATATAATACTTAATTTAGTAATTAAAATAGCTATTAAAAGGGCCTAATAATATATAAGTCTTCTCTTATACCTCTTTAAATATTTAATAGAGCTAGAGAAAGAAAAGTATATTCTAGGTTAGTAGTTTTATATAATAAAAGATCTACTAAAATAAAAAGTTAGACTAGCTGTTTTTAAGGGGCAGGCGCCGGCAAGTAGTTATCTAGTAAGGTAGCTCTATAAGTAAAGTAAATTATAATAATAATAATAAGGATATATTAAAGTTATTATAATTATTCTTATTAATATTATCTATTATAACTTAGTAATATTTAGCTTATATCTTAATATAAATACTATAAATAGTTTAGGTAATAAGAATTTAGCTTATCTTAACTACTAAATTATCTTAAGTTTATTTTAATAAGTTAAGTACTAGCAGTTTCTAGCACCTAACCTGCCCTTAGGTTTAATCTTAATATAAATATAACTTAATAAAGAAGTGCTAATAGTATACTTAGGCTATTTCTTATATAATAAGAGTAATAGCCTTATTAATAAGTCTTTTAATATCCTTTTTATAGCCTTAATTATACTTTATATAAGTATTATTAGTTAATTATTAAAATTATAATTTAATAATAACCTAATTAGTAATAAGTACTTAAATATTAAATTAATAAGCTAGTTTAGCTTATAATAGATTGCAGGATATATAAAGGCTAATTAAAACCTTAAGCACAATATGCCCTCTCTGCTAATTAAAATAGCTATTAGGGATCTATAGTATGCCTAAGGTGTTAATTATATCTGCTAGGCCTAGGCTATAATGCTGCTTAAGCGACTTCTAGCTATAGCTATATATCTATATTATCTAGGTTAGCTGCCAGATCTAGTTATTAAACCTATACTCTTGCTTATTATTAACTAAATATATAAGAAAATAATATAAAAGCTATATAATATAAAGTCTACGGATTTACTAAATAGGATTAAGTAAGGAGGAGGAGGATAATAATAATAATAATAATAATAAAGGCTTAATTACTTTATTTAATACTTATAGAAATATATAATTAAGTAAAAGTAAAAAGTAAGTAGCTTATATAGATATAAATTTCACTACTATCTCTATTAGAATTACTTAAAAAAGGCAGTATTAATTACTAACTGTAAGAATAAAAGGAATATTTTAGTATATTAGGCTAGTATAAAGGCTTTAGTTAGGGTCTAGTATGCTGTTGGCCTATATAGCGAGGATAATATTAAAATAGAAGGTAACCTCTTTTTAAATTTTAAAATTTAAATACCTTTTTATAGTAATAATAGCTTTTATATACTACTTATTAGCTTTTTAAGTATTTATAAAATAAAAGTAATTAAGCTATAATATAAATATATAATATTAGTTTTAATTAGTAGCTATTAGATCTTTTAATATTGCCTTATTAAAAGCTAAAAGTAATAGTAGTCTTAAACTAAAAAGCTAGTAATTACTAAATATAACTTTAAATAAATCTTTACTATAGTTATATGCCTTGGCCTAAATAATCTTAAGTAATCTAGCCTCTAGGTAGCTAGGATTTAATGCCTAACTTGCCTTTACCTTTATATAATATATTCTTATATTATAAAGTAAATATAACTAATACTAGTTAGTAACTAGAGAGGCTTTAAGAACTATATTACTTAATTAGTTATAGAGGTGCTTATAACAGGCGCCTTTTTATAAAAGCGTTTAAGGCTCTTTTCTATAATAGTTTAGCAATAGGGATAACGGCTAATAAATATAATCTTATATGCCTATATTAAGCTAGCAAGAGTATATATTAATCTAATTTGTATTAAGTTTAGCTAGGATACTGTCCTGAAATAGGGCAAAGCTTCCCTTAAGTATCTATAATATAAATATATTCTTTAGATTATATAATTAAAATAGTAAGTAAGGGTTTTTAAAGTATAAAATAGTATTTCCTCTCCTTATTTATATATTATATATATTTGCTTTTTCTATTATTAATGCCTAGAAATCTATAAGATTTCTAGTAAGGATATTATAAGATAGGCAAAATGCTTAGCTCTTATCTTTAGTAGTCTAATAGCTAGTACTTAGTTTCTCCTAGTAGGCTTAAGACTTTATATATAGGAGGTTATATAAGCTAGGTATCTCTTATTATATATAATTAGAGACTGTTTTAAAGATAGCTAGAAGGATAATACTATTATATAAGTCTTTAAACTATATTAAGGATAGGCTATTAGTAAAAGCTTTTATATATAATTAAGCTCTATTAGGGAAAAATAGCAAAATAAAAAAGTAAATACTAGTAGTAGTAAAAGTGCTAATAGAGGTATATCTTATATATACCAGGTTTAGGCTATAAGGTTATATTACTTAAGTAGTAGATATATTACTCTTATAAGTAAGGAAAAAAGAGAGTTAAAAGTAATTAGGGGCTTAAATAGTAAATAGACTCTTTGCCCTAAATTAAATACTATTAATATCTTATTATTATATAACTATTATAAAGCCGTAATATAGCAAAGCCTGTGTTTTATATAATAATAAGGGCTTAGCTAGTTAGTTAGAGAGGAAGCTTTGCTATTGCAGAAAGGATATATAAGGATTACAAGCTTGATTACGTCCTGTAAGTATGGTAGGTAAGGGAGGAAGGGAATGGCTAATTCCTATAACTATATATATATAAGGGTATTATGCCTTCTTACTTTAGTATCCTTTAATTATAATAAATTTCAGGTATATAAGTTTATAGCTATATTATTTACTTAAAACAGTATAGGAGTATTTACTAATTATTATTATTATCCTTATTATCCTTATTATCCTTAGCCTCTTTCTTTCCTTTTTCTTTTCCTTTATTAATAACTAAGACATTAACAGTATCTAGAGATAAGATTTTCTTTTCTAGAGGTTCTATTTAGTATAAAAACTATTTTAAAAGGGTCTAACTTTAATTAATAAAATCTATTATTTATTACTTAACTGTTAGGTAATTATAGATATTATATTAATTTTTATTATTATTAAGCTTATATATAATTTAATTAAGGCATATTATAAATAATATTAAATAACCTAAAAGTAATTTAATATTTTTAAATAAGCTTATAATATTATCTTAATTTAATAAAAAGATTATTAATTAGTTAATTATAAATTTAAATATATATTTTAAAATATAGTTATATATAATAAGGATTTAGAAAATATCCTCTTCTCTATAATTATTAATATCTTTTCTTTTTATAAACTAAGGCTAAATAAACTTTATATTTTTATTAAAGTATTAGGTTAGGCCTAAAAGAGAGGTTATATAAAGTAATACTAATTAGTAATAATATTATATATAAAAATAATTAGCAAAGTATAAACTATTTATATTATTTATAATCTAAACCTAATATTTTTAAATTAATTTATTAAAAACCTAAAAGTCTTAAGTAGTTAGAATTGTTAATATAATAGAAGGTAATAAGCTATTAAAATATTAATAGTAATAGTATATAGAAGATAGAGGTATACCTTTCTGGCTTTAAGGTAGTAAGAAGTAAAATACCTAAAACTAAATTTGGAAAAAGGGTAGCCTGCTATAATACTATATCCCCTTATTATAAGTTATATTAACCTCTTTAATATAGTTAGTATTAAATATAACTTAAATATAATAGCTAATTTATATACTAAATTGCCTATTAAACTAGCCGGCTTATACTTTTATATTATCTTATTACTTTTTAAAGCTTTAATATAGGTATAAGAAATATAATTAAGACTACTTTAGCTAGGCATTAAGATAGTAAAATAAAACACTATATATAAAGTCTAACTAGCTATCTTTAGGTAGTAGATACTAATATATAGCTATTTAATAAGGTAATTTATTAAGTATATTACATTTTGTCCCTTATTCTAGAAGGTAACTACTAGCTAATATAGCTTAACTATATTTAACCTAAGCTTTATAGTAAATTATATAAATAGTCTAAGCTAAAAGGATATTAGTAGTATTAGTAATTAACTTATTTTAGGCTTATTAAAGGTAAGATAAAGTAAAGAGACTTTAATATCTAACTTAATCTTAAACCTAATCCTAATATAATACTAGCTTAATAAGAAAATACTAATAATATACTTAAGTAGTTTTTTTAATTATAATTATAATAGCTTTATTAATATACTTATTTGCCTTTTTAAGGCAATTTATATTATATAATAATTATATATTATAAAGCTATTTTTAAAAAAGCTACTTAATAATAATATAAGTTATAATTAGTACTTAAATATTAGGCTAATAGGCTAGTTATGCCTAAAGAGGACTTTAGGCTATATATAAATAAATTAATACCTTAAGCAAGAGATGGCTATGCTGCTAGTTAATATAACTTTAAGGAATTTAGAGTATCTTAGTTAAATTAATAAGAAAGCCCAGGCTAAGACCTTACTACTTACTAACTAATCTTTCCTTTTTATAAGGGTATAGTAATTAAATAAATTTCTATATCTAGTTATTAAAATACTATTCCTTATCTTTATTACTAAGAGTATAGATAAGTAAATAATAAAAGAGTTAAGTAATATAAAAGGTAAGTATTTATTAAATAAAATTAAATAAAAAAAAGAAAAATAACACTTAGCTATTTTTCTTATTACTTCCTAAAATATATTATTAAAAGGGAGAATAAATTATATAGCTTATATAAAAATAAAATTATTTATTATATAAATAAGTATTATCTAAAAGGGATAGTATTAAGTATTAAATATAAGGTTAAGTATAATTTCCTATATTATTAAATTAATATAAGTAGTTTAATTAGGCTAAAATATATTATTAGCTAATATAGTAAGGATAATATTAAGTTAAAATATAACTTCTTTATAAATCCTAAAATTAGGATATTATTAAGTAGATAATATAGCCCTTAAATACTACTTATTTACCTCTTAAGTATGCTTTATATAGGAGTAATTAAGCTAAGGCATAAATACATATTAGTAATTCTAATTTATACTAACTAAGTCCTTAAATATTTCTTTATTAAAGGCAAGAAGTAATAAAAAACCTAAATTAAAGAGTATATAATTATTAAATATAACCTTAAAGAGCTCTTTTTTATAGTTATAGGCTTTTATATAAATAATACTAGGTAATTTAAATATTAAATAACTTAGGTTATATAGCTTAGTTAACTTTGCCTTGGTATAGTAAATACCAGCATTTTAGAGAAGAGAGGAGCGGTAGTACTTGGCATTTACAGGGGCTTCCGGTATTATAGCACTAAGTTATCTATAAAGGTAATAATAGCAGGCGCTTTTGCAGAGCAGTATCTAGGGCCTATAATAACTATTTTAGTTATTCTGCAATAGTATTTAACTATAATACTATCTGCTAATATAGTTATATATCTTTATATTAAGCTAGTATAATTATAAATTAAGTTATTTTAGGTTAAGGCTAGCTAAAATATTATCTTAAAATAAAATTAAATTCTCTTAAAGGTTTAATTATATAAATAAGTTCTTTAGGTTATAGGCCTGGAAAAGTAAGTAGGGATTCTGGTAATAAGTAACTATCTCTTTTTAATATATTTAAATCTAATAAAGGTTTACTTTCTATATAACTAATGCCTAAAACTATAAAAGAAATTTAATAAGGACATTATAGGCTAGGCAAAAGGTTTAGCTTTTATTATTAGCGGCTTAATAACTAGCTCTTAGATTCTCTTAATAAGTATAAGATTTTATATAAATAAGGTTATATAAACTAAGAATCTCCTATTAAGTATAATTTAATAATATTTTATAGGCTACTAATATAATAATATTATTATATAAATCTCTAAATTAATTTAAAAAAAGACTATTTATAAAAGCTAGTATAGGTAAGTAACTTCTATTAGGGAAAAATATAATTATATTAAAGCAGATATTACTAGTAGAGAATAACCTAATAAAAGTATACTATATATATACTAGATCTAAACTATAAGGTTAAATAATTTAATTAGTAAAGATATTACTTTTATATAATAAGAAGAATAATAAGTAAAACTAGTTAGAAGGCCAGATAGCTAAAAGAGTTTTGGCCTTAAATTAAATACTATTAATATCTTACTATTATATAATAATTACTAATTCTAAGGTAAGGGAAGCCTATATCTTATAGAAGGAAAGCGGCTTTAATAGTTTATTAAAGAGGAAGCTCTCTTATCTAGAAAAGGAGCTATAAGGGTTATATATCTATGCCTTAAGGTTATTAAAGATAGAGTTTAAGGGCAAAAGAGAATGCTAAATATACTTAGTTCTTTCTTAAAGTATATAAGTATATTTAGGCTTAGTAATCTTATATAAATATAAACCTATATTAAGTTATATATTTATATATTTATACTTATAAAAGTAAGTTTATAAGAAACTAGGCTAACTGTAGTTATACTTATATTTATAAGTAAAGAATAATTAAAATACTTTTTTATATATACTGCTTTATATATATAGAAAGTCTATGCTTTTTAATATCTCTTATTAGTTAATTAAATAAAAGAAGTTATTAAGAACTAGGTTATAGGGGTTAGTAGCTAATAAAGCTAATAATAATATAAACTAGGCTTATATATTTAGCCTTTATAAAGAAAGACTTACTAATTTAAAAATAAGATATTTATATTAATATATTAGATTAGATAATAATAATACTAAGTTTGCCAATTTTACTATAAAATAATTTTTAAATATAAAGACTTTAGTATTATTATTAAATAAAGGATTTTAGGTATTATAATAACTATAATTATATATATTATTTTATAAAATAAGTAATAATATTAAAATAGGCCTAAGGTTAGTTAAATTATAAGTTATAGTATTTAGCTATATTAAAGTATTACCCCTTATATTAAGGGCAGAGAGCTTAGTAATTAATAATAAATTATAAAATCCTTTATCTTATTATATAGTTAATAGCCCTAAATAACTTAATAATTTAAAAGGCATTAAAGTTATATGCCTTTCTTATATTAGTAAATTTATAAGACTATAATCTTTATTTATATATAGTTAATTTAGTTATATAAGCCTTATTATTAAGTTATTAGTTAGTAAATATAAATTAATAAAAGAACTAGACCTAAATAAACCTATAATAGCTATAATAATTTATAATATAAATAATATAGGTAATATATAATTAATACTTATATATAAATATAAATCTAAAGTATACTTCTAAATAAGTTATAATATCTATTTTATATAAAGTGCCTCTTACTATTACCTTTACTATTCTGCTTTTTCTTATGCAGTTAATACTTAATAACCTATCTTAAGTAAGAATTATAAATTAGTATATATTATAATACTTCTTATAAATTTGCACTTTACTATTTCCTCTTATACTTATTTATATTTACTTAATTTATAATATCCCCCTTTTTCCCCTTAAAATAGCTATAATTATAATTAGCTATTACTTATTTTAATATACCTTTGTTTAATAAGTTTAAAAGACTATTTACAAGATATAGGCTATTATAGTTTATAAACCCTAGCAATTTATTATATCTAATTAGACTAGGAAATAAGAAGGTTATAGTGGCAGTAATAAAGCTAACTAGGTTATGCTATAACTAGGATAGGTAATTAGTTTAAGGTTAAGATATTAATAGTTATAGCAGTTATAGTAATAAGGGAGTTTATTATATTTAGTAAAACGAATTAATAAGGTCTTAGTTTAGAAGGGCATTCTTTTTATAATAACTAATAATAGTAAATATTTAAAATAACTAACCTATAAGTTAAAATAAAGAAATATTATAATATATATTTATAATATTATTTATTTATATTTAAGTTTATTTTTATTTTATTTTTATTATTATATAATAAGTAAAATTATTCCTTAATTAATATATATATACTTCTAATATAAATAAAAGGTTTTTTATATAAAACTATCTTTATTTATTTATAATATAGTTAAGCCGCCTTATTATTTATTTTAATAATACTGCCTATTAAGGATATATAAGGTATAGTAAACTAAAGTATTTTTTTATTTATTATTAAGGATATAATAGGGTTCTTTTAATTTTATAATATATTATATTAGCTACTTAAAGACTTAATAAGGTTTTTCTTATTTTATAATTCCTCTTATTTACCTATTTCTTAAGCCACTATTAAGGATTAAGATTATTAAATATAAGATTAATCTTAAATTCTATCTTTACTTAGTAGTAGCCTCTTTTATTAATATATAAAATTCTCTAATATATTTTAAATAGTTTAATTATATTAAAAAGTATTAATTAATCTATGTTTTATTTTATATACTGATATAGTTAATTTACTATAGAATTTCTTAGTGTATTATTTAACAAACATAACGCCGCCCTAACCCGCACCCTTAACGCATAACTAATATCTTCCTCTATTCTGCTCTCTCCCTCTCTCTCTCTCTCTCTCTCTATCTCTCTATCTCCCTCCTCCTTGCTCTACTCTCTTGCCTCTCTCTTATCTATATCCTGTCCTGCCTGCTACCTACCTACCTACCTACCTAGATCGCGCCATGCACTGGCCTTTTCAAACTG
>JAAIJJ010001297.1:408-31404 GCA_020976545.1 Fusarium sp. Barmshour
AAATATTAAACCTAGTATAGACTAGTTTGCCTATTTGAAACCCTTTCCGTTATAGTAAGCGACTTGTAGTAGTCTTATGCCGCTTAAAGAGATAAGTTAATAAATAAATAGAAAATAAATTGCTCTATTCCCTTTTAGGCATTACCTACTGCGGCTAAAGTGGCTGGTGCTTAAGTCAGCGAGGCTTTAATGGCTGTGCTGTCGCTACAGAAAATGACGTAAGGGTGTCAACAGAAAAGATTAACCCTTACGTCATGTCCCCCAAATTCTCACCATCACGTCTCAACTCATCATCAACATCAACGTCGACGTCTTGTGCATAAGCGACGCGACGCGACACCAACGCAAGCCGATATTGGCAGGATTCACTATGAATAATCCTCCATCATGGCGCCTCGCACGCCTCGTGCCCTGTCTGCGCCCTTGATCAACGCGTCAGTCAATAACGAGCGTCCCGATGGCGATGGCGATGGCGATCTTGGAAAGGCCCATGTGAGCATGCGACTCACTCAAAATTCCCGTACCAAGCCCGCTGACACAATTTTCAAAGGTGAAAAACTACATCGGACGTGTCGTCGACGACTCCCCCGACGCGACAAAAGGTATCACCACGATGCACATCGTCAAGCGCAACCTCCAACAACTCCCCTCGGCCGAACGTCTCCAAGTCCTTGATGGCCTTGTCAAGCAAATTCCCAAGATCAAAGGCATTCAAAACCAAGCACGAGATCACAAAGCAAACCTTCGTCGCGCAGACCGACGAGATGAACAAATGGCTTATCTCGACAAGACTTGGGGCGGTCGTCAGAACTGGGCGAATCCGATATACATGCCGCGCATCACGGAGACCATTTCGATTAGTACTACGGCGCCGCTTACAACTATGACCAAGTTGGCGGTAAAGCATCAGTTTACCTTGTCTGACCTTTGGCAACCTGGCGGTGAACTTCACGATGCGGCGTTTATGTATGGTGAGCATATTCTCACCAAGGATAAAACTGCTGCAGCTCTTCGTGCATTCAAGTTGCGCCTTGGAAACTTGGAGATTCCTGAACTTGACGCCAGTGACGACGAGAACGATGATCCAATGTCAGAGTCAGAGCAGGATCGTGCTACCAAACGTCCCAAGTCCACCGCCACCGAACGTTCTCCTTCTGTTGAGATTGGCCGTCGTGCACGTACACCAGCTCTCGACCATCGCAACAGTCTGTTTTCGCCCGAGCAAGAGATTCATAGTCCTGATGATGATTGTTACGTCGCTCTTCCTGGTATGTGCACTGACTTGCTTGACTATCACTTACTCACTAACAATTGTTTACGGATGATGATTTATCTCCTCAGCCCCGCCATTCAATCTCACCAATCCACTGCGATCAATCTTATCCTTCATCCATTATCGACGATGATGCCTCTGTCGATAAACTAGAAACCAGCCAAACTACTTCACAACTAGCTCAACAGCAACTTCAAGATCCCACTGCACAGCTAACAGACGACGTGTTGAACCTACTATTACAGTACATCACCCGCACCAGCAAACCTCCAGGTGCAAAAGTCCTCGACCCTTTGTACGTCCAAGTCGACAACAACCAAGAGTCCCACCAACCTCCCGTCGGTTTCACCAGAGTCTGCGAGTCAAACGAGGTCATCTACATCCCCCTTCACCACCAGAGCCAAGGTAGACATTGGAGCCTTGCTGTGTTGCGCCCGGAGCAAGCTTACGTCGAGCATTATGACAGTTTGCATAGCAGACAACGTGAGAGTCGTATTCAGGGCTGTTTTGAGAGCATGCTTGACGTTGATTCTCTCCGCCTTGTACGCATGGTAAGTTGACACTCATATCGGTCTCGTTTCCGTATGCTGACCAGTCTTCTTGATAGGCTTGTCCTCAACAACAGGATCCAGTCAACTGCGGTGTGTTTGTTGCCTGCTTTCTCGGCTTTCTACTCAACAAGCTTCGGTTTCCTACATCGCTGGACCCATCACCTACAAGACAGAAGCTCCTTGACATGGTTCTCGATCCACGGCATGAGCCAGGTACTTCCACCACCAGGAATGTGACTTTCAGAAAGGGACAGCATCAGCCAGTTTCTTCTACCACGCATATACCCATGGAGTATCTCGGGGTCCAGGTTCCAGAAACAGCTTCTACGCCAAGTGTTGATCTTGGTGCCACCAAACGTACTCCACCGCAAACCCTCCGAGCGATTCCCCAGGTCCGAGAACGTATCGCCCAGCTTGAGATTGAGATTGACGCCCTATCAACTCGCCTTGACCCTCTCATCCAGAGAAACACTGTATTCAACACGGTCCCGACAGCCCTCGCAGAGATGGAAGAAGCACTAAACAAAGCACAACGATTCGGCACCCCCGGATCTTTCTGGCAGTCTGAAGAAGAGGCTAGCCGTGCAAACAACCTACTTGCCGCCTATCGTGCTGTGGAGAGCCTGACTGGCTGCGATCCACAAAGTAGTGCTGATGAAATTGCGGCTCTTCAAGAGCAGCTAGATACTGCGAGAGCGGAGCTACGTGAGGCTCGTGATGTTTTCAAGGAATTGGCGAATGCTAGTTTGGCTGCTTCTTTGTTATTGGTACAGGAGTCGAGGAGGGGTGAGTAGATGTATGGTTTTGGTGTTGAAAGGATGGAATGGGATGGGACGATAGGTCTGCCCCTTTAGTGCAGGGTTTCGCAGTGTTTAGTTATTTACAATGGATCAGGCATTGTCTCCACGAGCGAAACGACTTGAGTCCTTCTTATCCACGGCCGAGTCTATGGACTTCTCTTCCTTTGGGGCTTTCGTATTGATGTCGTGAAGAGGTCAAAGAATATATGACCCGTTGTCTGCTGGCGCTCACCACGCAACCAAATACACTATTTCGACACTAATATAGTATCAATGCCAAGATTCATGACAGACCCAAATAGCACTCATTTTCCTTTTCATTTTTGCTATAATACTCCTTCAAGGCTGCCATTTCATGTCCGTTTAAAGACATCCTGAAAAGCTTGTTGCAATCATTAACTTCTCAGTTGAATCACCACACAGAGCACCAATCAGTTCTCCAAGCTCAACCTAACCTTGATGTCCAAACCAAGCTGATATACAAGCCTGAGTTTCACTTCAGCTACTCACGTCGCTTCCCCAACTCCTTCCGCCACTGATACTAGTCCATCAAGCGTCGTGAGTGAGTTCACTCAGTACTGAAGCTTTCCTCACTGTCAGCTTTGTGGGTGAGAGTCTTAAACAGCAGCTGGTCACCAATATCAGCCCCGCTGGCTATACCGTTATCCGATCTTGTCTCGCTTTCTCTTGGCATACTGGGTACTCCAGCTCGAGCCAGTCGATCGCCGCTATGAAGCCAGGTTTACGAGACACAAATGAACCTCTTAGGACTGTTTCCTGCGGCATTTGGTATTGACGAGAGCGACTAATTAAGTGAAGCCCGTTTGCATGGGAATTTGGGCGTTTCCTGGGGCAGTAGACATGCACCGCCTGCTTGAGTTGGGACATGGTGATAGTTTCAGCCCATGAGCGGCAATCGAGGTGGTGCTGAAGATAAGGGCTAACCTATCGATTAATAATAGATTTGGCAGTAGACTTGTACCGAATAGCTATGAACTTCGGGCTGCTCCCTAACCTTGCAAGACCTACAGACAAGATAATATATCAACAGACCCTCATTATAAACTCTATTGATCATACATAATGATCAAAAAAGAGAGGCCGAAAAGCGCTTTGGAACAAATTCTACATTCTTGGTGGCCCACAAAACAAGCGCATTCACAAGGTAGGTATCACGTCCTATACCTATCTTGTCTCACACATGATTGTTCCTACGCCTTTCATTTGACAATTGGAACGAGGGGAATGAACCGGGCAAGTATCGGCGCATCTTTCAGACCTGAATCTAGCTATGAAAGCCGAAGTGCATGAGTGAGATGTAAGCGATAGGCTGCAGGGTACCAGACCAATCATTGGTCGCCAACTGCCTTGTTTCTCTACAATTGTCCTGAAAGCACATTCGCTAGAAGCCAATTCTTACTTGAATGCAATCCTCTCCCATCTCCAGTTATCCTTTTTAAGAGATGGATGGACAAATTGCTCGAGTTACTGTTGTAAGAGCCCCTGTATCAAAAGCTAAGAAGGCAATGCAAGACTAAGAAGGACTAAGGGCGACCTTTATAATGATGTCTCCGTCTTACAGGACCGCCCTTGAAAAGGGTTCGCTGGCATCTCTCACTAGAACGAGGAATATCTGGGAGATTGCAGAGTTACTGCACCAGGTCAAGGAAGTCCTGTTTTGACCTTTTACCAAGAGAACCATCCTAAAAGACCAGGGTTGCAGAAGGTCCATTATGCTTTATGGTCTTTGCCAGCTGATCCGGCTGAAGCTCCCACAAGATGCCGCACGGTAATCTAGAGTAACAAATACATTTGGCATCGTGACAGTTACCAACCCCTACGCTTAACCAAGAAGTGTAATATACTATATTGCTTGACAGGCATATGGTAGGCTACATACATGCACCAAGCAGATACGACGCGCAGTAATTCCAATATAGATGCGGTGATAGCTACTCTGCCAGTTAATGGAATCGAATACAGGCAGTACGGATGCGGTTTGAGAGTTCTGCCGTTTATGCGCCAACGTTGATGCTCGTAGCTTTACTTGGATCCGCGATGACCCCTGGTATTGCTCGCAAGATGATTGTATAGGTTGTCGCTGCTCTCTGAACAGGCTGGATCTCCCCTTGCGTAGAATTGATTCGATGAACTCTCCAATCCCTTTCGAAGCTCAAGTTCCAGCCCATGTGCCTTTGGGGGGAGAAGAGTATCCTGCAAAAGCCTTCGATTCATAAAACAACCCCTTATACAGGTTGATTTCTTTTCTGGCACGTAAGTGGTAAATCCTATCGGAACTCACAAAAGAGACGCTCAGATGTTGGTGCCCGACCGTGGAGCTGCACTGTTGGATGAGAGTGCTATTGAGAACATCATTTTCAACAGTGTCGCTTTGAGACGTTTGTGTAATCAGGCAATTCCAGTATGGTATTGTATTTGCAGTATAAAACCCTCAAGCGCGGTGGCAAGTTTGAGGGTTCAGGGATCAGAACTCTTTCACCCACCAATCTATATCAACAGTACTTCTTGACTGGGTAGCAGGAGTGCTCGGTACACCCCACAACATCTTACATTTCACAGTACCCTCTCGCTTCAAGTCTTCATTTTCATCGCCTCAGAGTTGACATGACGCCTTCTTGATATGGGAAGTGAGCTACAGCCGAATCGCACTGGCATTCAAGTAACGGACCTGAGTACTCGCGCATGTCACGTGTGGGACCAATCTCCGCTCATTATTACCAAAACGGAAAGTCGTCAAGATTCCATAAGCGAGAGTACCTAGAGTTACACCGGTTTTAATTCCGTTACTCGGAGTCCAAGTCTTTGGGTTTCAAGTGGCTTGTCGAGCCTGAGGTGCTAAGAAAGCCTAACTGTTAGCGAGTTTGCCTTGGGAGATTAAAGGAACGTTAGCGGAAGTCAAGGGTACTTGATGCTTCTGACATATCGTAAGAAGTGATTCAGCCCTAAGACTGAGCTCCAAGAGATGCTATTCCGAACTCCTGAAAGCCAGGCAATGTTATTCTCCGGGAGTTGGAGTCTATCCTTCACGTAGGCCACAGCGCACAGGCTTCAAAACCACAGGAAATTAGCGAGTAAATACATAATAATCCGGCCAGACTTGTCCCGGACTGGAACACCACGTCATTCAAGCTCAAGCTCAACCCATTGGCCAGCCTTGATAATGAAAGCAGCTCAGTATATAAAACCACACCTACTCTCAAGTCTGTCAAGTGAGGATTCTGTCATTCTCAAACCTGGCATAATTATTAGGCATAGGGAGACCAGCCATACTTTTGAGGGTATTGCTCAAGGCGCAGGCAACAGACGTAAGACAGCTCAGCGCTAGTATCAAAGACACTTTCGGTCAAGATGCTCATGTAAGTGCAAGGATAGGTGTCATAAGAGTACGTTTGGCTGAACCCATGCAAATAGAAGTTTGAAGCCCGTAGACTATTCTTAGTTGAAGATTTCGGAGTTCAAGTGCGGTTGCGCGGCCACCTCAGTCTGCTAGCCAAGCCACGAGGATACACATCCCTGAGTTCCGCGACACAGATTCCGTTATCTGTGAATTCACAGAATGTGCCACGACAGAGCTCTCTTCGGGGTCATATGGCGAAACCTCGCCGGGTTTTATCATAACAATTAGACCAAACTCTCAAGAAGGCCATTACTTACGAAGCGTGGAACTAAGGGACACTAAGATGGTTCTCCGACTTCGTGAAGATAATTTCTAATCTTTGAATGATATAATCAAGGTACTATACAGAGCTGGCCATACTACAAGGGACTATAAATTAGTATAGATTCCCGAAGCAGCCAACCTCATCCAGTTCCAGAAACCAGAGTAACAAACCGATACAATTTCAGACAGCGACAGGTAAAAATGGCAATCATATAGTAGCCAGGCTACTTGATCGGGATTTCTGGAGTGAGCTCTGTTGGAAAGGCCGCAAAAATCCGAACATCACGATAAAAGTGCACACTTGTATCTGACACTTCCAGGGGAGGCGCCAATTTCCAGCACAAAGAGGCTTCTATCTACAGCCGTTTCCAGAATCAACTATCAACCACCACCATTGAACACCAGTATTTATTTCCTTTGTAACTCTTGAGCTCAGTTGCACTCTGAAACTAAATCTGGGATCACAATAGCTATCCCGAAGTTCAGCTTAAGGCACCAGGGCTGGTAGATGACTCGTTTGCAGATGGCTAAACTCTACTGACATCAGCCTCCTGTAGCAATCGCCACTGTCTCTTGCTCTAGTTTACTTGGACATTTAAGCAACCCCAACAAGGAGCCCACCTCGCCAAAATTGGCCCTGGTGTCTAGGCAACAAGCCTAGTTTAAGAAACAATGTTTTTCTTCCTTGACGCATATCACTGGCCCGGTTAATCCAGCTTTCGGGAATAGACACTTCAATTTCATTTCATCGGCAGTAGAGAGGTCCGGTACAACAGCGAGCCTTCGCCAAAGACATTATGAAATGTATAAAACAACCGTCTTCAACCACAGTATACAGGAAAGAATCGCTGTATAGTATAAGCCGAACCTACTTCATCGTTATCCACGTTCATCACTGTGCAACTGACGATAGGAGCAGTTAACTATCCCCGTTTTGTAAATGGCCATCTTTTCCTGGCCTTACCCAGGTCTGTGCACTCTCTGTTAAGTGGGAAGTAAGACGCTAGAGAAACAAGGTATTGTTAATACTCAGCCTATATAGCCTTGCACGGGGCGTGGAATACTGACAGTTTCTTTCATGGTTGCATGAGACACCTAAACCTATCTGTTCACGCCACTTCATCATAAGGTTAACCCTCTTCGTACCTCCTCACACTCTATCCAACTTCACCGATTGTTTAAGTACACAAAAGATCAATACGGTTGATGTGCAAGTAGTGGGGGCGAGGTTCCCGCCGGCTGGCGTGCCGTTGCTTAAAAGGCCACGATTAGAGCAGAACCGGCTGTATTCGGTGTATATATCCTGATAGAGATCTCAAACTATCACTTTGATTCATCTATTGGGGTAAGAGGAAGAAAGACACATTTGATTCAACTTATAATGCCCAAAGTGATACCTGCTCTGAAAGCCACCTCTCGGCGTTTGGCTCGATCAACAACCGTAACGGTTTCAAGAGAAGCGGGGCAGAGTTCTCGGATGATGACATCGCCAGTAAACTCTTCATCTGTGGAGGTCTCTTCACTGTTGCGAATGAAGGGATAAGCTCTCTCAAAACGGATGTTGGAGCATTATCTGGGGAAACATACAGTCCTTGGCTTCTTTATCCCTGCCAATGCTTGCATGCCTCTGGGATTGAAGTAGGCGTCTAAAATCCGTTTAGCACCTGGCAAGACACGGGTGTCCCGAGAGTCGGAAATGCAAAGCGTCGAAATTCGGGAACCTTGACCTCGGGTCGAGCGTTGTTACTGACTGCCGCGAAGAAACTTGTTGCTAAATTGCATCTTTAGCTCCACAACATAGCTTTACCGCTTCGGATTGATAGTAGAGCTCATTGGTATCGATGTCATTACTTCCTCTAAGACAGATTTTGCTGTCGGTGACTGTTCTCACATACCGATGAAAATGTAACTCTGGCCAAGTCCCAGATAAAGAAAGCACAAATTTGCTATCAACAAGCACTCTTGGTATTAAACGCCTATTTGGTCGAATTCAGTTACACCCAACTGAATCGAGCTTCCGGTAACCGGTATTGCAGAGACTGGAGGTTCTTATACCTTTCAGTGCCTTGAAAGCACGATAGCTGAAAGCAATCATGCTTCATGTAAGCGCTCCCATAGACTATTCAGGCCTCTGTTTTTAAACCGCAAGCTTGCCCAAGGGTCGTCCCACTTAGCACCATTACCGCTATCGGCATCACAGCCCAGGTTAGCCCTGTGCCCACGTATTACATGGACCTTTGCACCCTTCCACTTTAATCATAAGCCCAAACAACTCCACTACCTGTCATATATGACGAAAGGCAGTGCAAAATATGAGGTCCCGGGCGGTTTGCATTGCACGGCGTTCTCGGGAAAGGGGAGAGGCAGAGGGGGCTGGATGCTAGTGCCGCTGAGGTTGCTGACCTTGGCATTGGGGTTCTTGGTGTAGTGATCGAAGATGGCAGACTTGATGGCATCATCAGCGGGGAAAACGAAAGGGCCGGGCGAGAGGCCTAACAGTCCAGCGTAAGGGTTACATATGTCGTTTTGGCCCATATAATTCAATAAGTTAATCTGACGATGTCTGGTCCCGGTTCGGCAGTTGAAGTGATAATTGCCGCTCATCAGTGGAAACACCAGTAGCCTTGAGACCTAAGATTCATCAGGTATCGCAAGTAAAACCGGGATAGATACAGCCAGTTAGACCAGAACCGACAGCTAAAAGACGCTGCGGAAACTTGCCCATCCTGTACCCGATGCTCAAGCTTATCTACTCTAATAAAACTGTTCACTGCCAATATAATTTTAAACCGCATTTCATTACATTTTGACTATACTCATGACTCCTTTCAGCCTGAACTTACTGACCTGGTTTAATACTCGCCCAACTTGGTCGAGCACACCCTCCAAGCCTGCATTGCTCAGAATATCAAAAAGAGATGATGTCTCGGAAATCAATGACTTGGTTTACATCGTGGAGTTAAATCTCAACTTAAGGCCATTGTTTGTAGTGACAGAACTACTGGACTCTGGGACAAGGCAAAAACCCCGGCGTGATGGGTCGAACTCGCGATTCACTCCCTCCGGCACTCCTCGTTCCTTCTCAACATGTTATCACCTCTATAGTTATGCTCTTGAATATTCTTGGCCGCATGAGCGCTACAGCCAGCGGAGCCAATCGAAACATAACACTTCATCAACGTTAAGAGTACCATATCCTAGGGCATACCTACTGTCAACTCACAGCCCTTCAGGTTACTGAAACCAAATCTCAGTATATTATGGCTGTGCTATGCCAACTGGAAACCGACTATCGAAACTCAATCAGGAGCGTAGTCTATGTTACGGGGGCTTGAGGCAATGAATTCCGAGCTTCGGCCCTCCATAGCAACTTAACTGAAACCAAGCCCGTTCTTACCGCCAACGGCAGTCATCAGCGGCGTTTGCAAATGGCCTGGCGATTTCGTTCTCAAGAATGAGAACAGGTAGGTCATATAGCAGTCAGTCGACGACGAACTTATCCCCAGCCACCTAGCTACTTACCAATACAAGCAATAGCGCTACTCGAATTCAGATAGAGGACATTCAGGGCTAGCCTTGACTGACATAGTAGACTCCGGCGAAGGATCTGACTTGAGTTCAGATTTCTGGATCCTCTCATGTAGTATGATTCTTTGCTATCCAATTTCAAAGCCATATAAGATTCATTATTCTAGCTGGTCTCAGCGGCATACATAACCATGCTATTAAGTCAGTCTGCTAGCAAGAGTGGAAAGACAGTTCCCTGGACTAGCGCCGAATTGATCCGTTGTACAAGTCTTGTCCCCGCGAATGGATCCAATTCAGCGGATGTCACATTGTGCGAGATTTCCTTACGTGTACCGTTTAGTAAACGATTTTAAAGTTCTAATATTAATGCTGCATGGATCTGGTTCAAGGTTAAACACCGAAATCGATGCGTTGCAGAATGCCATGATTGATCCAACAAATACTTGTTAGAGTGAATAAGCACAGCCACCAGGTCGATATCCCTGTTGTATCACGTAATAATGCATTGCTAATATAGGGCTGAAGGGTGCGTTTATTGCCGGAGAAGCACTATGTATGCGTTAGCTATATGAGTGGCCTTTTGCGCTCTAGAGTTATGGTAAGCATCACCTTTCTTCCTCGGATAAATTGAGCGACTATAACGGTTCTCTCTCTGTCTTTGAGGTATTGGAATGGACAAGAGCTCAAGGCCTGGGTCTTGTACCACTTTTAAGCTCTGACTACATCTACCTGAGAATTGTATAGGTTATGTTACCGTCAAGTTCAAGCAGTTTTATTCCGTCTACCGGAGGTCCTTCGAGAAAGGCCTTTCAGTCCTCTAGAAACTACTGTTTGGTTAACTATTGATTGCATCCCTTCCTCCTCTAACACGTTTATTGTATATCAAAACTTCCTTTTCTCTGCCCTCAGCTCACACAGCTCGTCCCACAAAGGCCGATGCTGTGCCACCAAGTTAGCAGTATCCTTCCGATGCTTATCCATCTCCTTCTCAATCCCAGTCAACCCTTTCTGCTGCTGCAGAATTGTCTTCTCCAACCTTTCAACCTTATCATCAAAATTATAATTAGGTGTATTAAGCCTCCCAAACATGATCCTGTTTATCCCAACCATGTCGCGCTGGAAGCCTGCAATGGCGGTATCCGCATCATCAATAGTTTGCTGAATGTAGCTTCTCTTGTCTGCAAGCTCCTCTTTCATGCGGATGTTCTTGGAGAGTTTGTCTTTGACCCGTTCGGCGATCTCGTCTACTTCTGACACGAGTTCTTTTTCGCGGGCTTCGAGTTCGGCAAGTTTATCTTCTTTTGTAGTTGAGTTGGACGGGGCTAAGGTGGACTGAGCGCGGCGTTTGTTGGCTGGTGCAGCCGTGGAGCTGGAACCTGCTTTACGCTTGGTTTTTCCTTGCGGCTTGGGATCGACTGTCGGCTTACGGGGGCGAAGACGATCTTTGAATTCAGTGCCTTCATAGGCAGCTGGGATTGCATTTACACTAGCAAGTGTGGCTTCATCGGTAGGAGCAGCAGTGGTATTGGGACCGAGATGCATCAAGTCCACGGTTACTTCATCTACGTCCCCTGCCAGAGCAGCTGACGGGAGCGCAGCAGCCGCCGTGTTTGCGGGATAATGCAACTCGATGGGCTGGATGGAGGCTACCGCCACATTTTGGTGCTTGAGAACGGTCAGGGTCGCCTCGGTGTTGGTGTCGGTTCGGTGATCGACGGTTTCCTCTCGCTGGCTGGATAACTGGGCAGCCGGAGTTGGTTCAGTGGGAATTGGCTCGGCAGGTGTCGAGCATGACGGCACCGGAGCATGAGATTTCGCTGCCTCGCCTCTTTTCTGCACAACAGTCGCATCCCCATCATGGGTCGGCAACGTTTCTTGCGCTTCAAGCAGGTGATTCGCCATGCTGATGAATGATGCAGGAGAGAAGCATAACGACAGAGTTTCCAATCGTCTGCCCAAGATATTATACCTATGACTTCCCCCCTATATTTTGACAAACGCATCTTGGCCATATCTTAGGCAGGGATCCGGTGTTGGTAGACGGGAAGAAGCAAACGCTGGGCGGCAATGATGATGATGCATCGGAACGGGTTGAGACTTCGTGTTAACAAGCGTGATTGATTTCACGCAGGACCGATGATAGAGCGTTTGAGAAGAAATGTCGTGGTTGGAAGGTGTCGAGAGTTGACAGTGAAGGCTTGTGTTGTTTAGAACAAGAGAGGGGCTGACAGTCCCTGGCAAATGATCTTGACTGAGAAAATATAAAGTACATCTCTAAGTCTCAATCACCAGAAGCCGCTAAGTCCACCTGCCAACTCATCCCGCTCGCCAGGAAGTATCTCCAGATTGTTTGTCTTTGCATCTGATTAATGGCGTCATAATTCCATGACTGCTCCGACATACAATCAGCCGGGGTGATATAACCACCAACGAGCTTTACGGATAGAGCGGGCAATTGCAGGCTAAATTCTGTCTTGCTGTTGATTGTTTGCAATTAGTGTCGGGCAGTCTTATTTCCACGGGAGCTAGGGAAGTCAAATTCCCCATGTCACGCAAGCTTCCAACGGATCTCACTTTTTAGATTTGAGCGAACAACCTTAAGAGGCCATTTACGGGTGAAAATGATGGTTTTGGTCCTTAGTGTCAATCAACTTTAGGAATTGACGAGCGTCTACGGTCGTGGGCTAGCACGGGCCACAGCGACAGTTTGACTGTATTTGTGACCTTGCGGATCTCGGGTAAGTCACAGTACAATAGATATTTCTAGACACCGTAGTTGACATCTATATAGAAGAAGCTCTTGTCAATTAAAGCTCGTAACCTGGAACCCCTTGGCACCTCTGAGGCACCCCAGTGGCACGGTGCGGACAAAAGAGAAGTCCTACAACTGCTTGCAGGGAGTTAAATACTGATGTGTTGTAATAAAAGCGTCATCAACGTCGTCAGAGAATGCCTCTTTATCATTCGCTATTGGAGCGCATGGTGGCAGTACTAAGAATAAGGTGAGGGTGACCTGGACTGTATGATCAGTTCTACTCCATAGTGTTCGAAACCGTCCTTGCGTTGGAGCCTGGCCTGTAGGGCTTCGAGAATCCGTGGACACGTCGAGATCTTATTCAAGCTGGCTAATTATGAGCGTTCCTTGTTGTTCAGACTTTGGTTGGCACAATAGACTTGCAGCCGCTGTGCACATTGAGAGAGAAGGAACGGGAGGATACCGCTCCAAAGGGGGCTTAGTGGATGACGGCGCTGTAGCTTAGTGGGGCTGAGAGCCAATGTTTGCAAGCCATTCACGTAGACTGCCCGCACCTTTAGCGCTGAAGCCTTCTGTGGCCAACTCAACTCGACCAACCTGGTTCTGGTTGCGGCGACAATTAATCTAATTCACATCTTTCTTACTTACACCTAATGAGAAAATGCGCCAAAAGGTGCAGTCAAGTCAACTACGTCTAGGGCAAAGAAGCACTTCTTGACTGGCTCTATTATCAACGCGCAACAATGGACGCACGCCGTGCCTCTGCTCAACCCGGGCACGGCCTGCTGCTCCTCATATCATCTCGTTCTCTAATGTCTCGACTCTCTTCTTCAGGTTTCCTCTCTCGCCTGTCAGCTTGGACATACAGAGTCCGAGCCCACCATTCTGATCGTATTTGGCTCCGTGGTATCCTCCATTCAGAGGTTGGACTTGCAGAACTTCACGATATTATCGAGGTTATCGAATATATTAGTTATGTAAATGTCCCTGCTACTGCGAGTTCTTACTGATGATACATAAGGGTATACTCTCCGCACAGCTTCGCTTCTAAACCAAGGCAGCCAACAGAATCAATAACGCCGAGTACAGTATCGATCAACATACCTATACCGGGATATACTCAAACATAAGCTACTATGACAAATCGCGCCGAGAGGCCCACTACATCACGCTAAAGAAGAACACACTCGTAAGAACAGCAGGAGACGATAATCTCAAACCCGGCAAGCTACAACCAGACAGGAGCCAAATACGATGCGCTGTACTGTTCGGTTAGCTCTGCGGTTGCCGACTTTGGCACCTGTATAACAAGACGGGTTCCACCATGGAAACAAGTGCCCTCGTTCATGCAACCACTTTAATGCTAGTTCTTGGCTGCTGGACACTGGGATAGGCATTCCTCAATTCGAGGACGAAGCTAGGTGAAAAGTATAAAGAAGTTTGTTCAATAAGACTCAATCCCATTGTAGAAGGCATCCAGTTCTAGCACTCCATATTAACTAATGCAGCTTCAAATGTGCCTCTTGAGTTGCTGTCAACTACATAATTAAACCCCTGAGGATAAGGATACCATGACGCTGGTCAAACCGGCAACACCCTTCCGCCATGCCTGGAGATCTCTGTATTCTTTCCACCACCATTTGCTGCAAAACACAGCTAGTCCTGCAATCCACACAACTATCAACCAAGTCGTAGGCCCGTGACATATTCAGTTGCCACTGCGAATCATGAAAACAACAAGCATGGCGAAGTTCATAACAAGCGACGCAATAAGCAGATAGAATAGTCTATCAACTTCGCCCATTTGCCCAGGTTCTTGAGGGCGGGGGCCCTCTTGTTGAATGATGCGAATAGTCGGTTCTTCGCCCTCGAGGTAAAAAGTCGGATCAATAGGATCTCCGCGACGGCGAATAGCTCCAGACTTAGCTTGGTCCTCGGTTACGTCTTCTAGGGTAAACTAGCATAATATCATATAGCTATTTATACAGACTTGCCTGGCTCGATATTACCATTCAAATCCTCCAGGCCAACCTCCGTAGATCTTCGCGATGACATGATTTGAGGATTCAAGTAACGAGGCATGGTTGTTGAGAGTCAACTTGGTTCGGAGTAGTTTTTAAGGATCTGGAGAGGATGTCAGGTTGTGAAGATTGAAAGAGAACATTAAGGTAGGGCATATACTTATACTTACCTTGGTTTCATTCAATGATAAACAGAGCATTATTCACAATACAATCCCAAAGCTGCAAAGGAATGCTTCAATCCATTCAAAGTAAGTGGTTTTAAGTGGAATAAAGCAAGAGAAATTCTAGGCAAGCACAAACACGGCTTGCAAGACAAAGCTTAATTCACCTCAATATTCAAACTGTAGAACAATAATTCTTTGTTCTAATTCATGCCTATTACTCGCACTACCAAATACAAAATCTTTCCTCAGTAATAAGAACAAAGCCTGGTCTAGCTTCTTTTCCTTAAAGAATGTCAGGTAGACTTTAAGGCTTGTGATAGGAAATTGGGATTGCGAGCTAATAGTTCATCACATTGGACAAACAGGAAGGCGGATGCGCACCTTACTTGTTGCTCAGATAATAATTCGAGTTATTTCTTTGAATAAAACAAACTTGTATGTGGTTTGAGATGGATAAAGCATGACTGGGACAGATATTAATCTTTGAGATCATGATTTCGTTGTCTTGACGTATTTCAGTCACTCCAATCTTGAGAGTGGCAAAGACTGGAAACAATCACCGACATACGTGTTTCGAAGGGCATAATTGACTGCTACGCACATATACATCCACCAGTCACCTCAGTCTGCCAACTCGGACGCTGATGTGAAACAGACCGATCAACAGCGCTTGAACCAAGAAGTCCGTCACTTGCCGACGTTCCGGGAAACGAAATCAGGACGGCTTCAACCCGCAGAGAGGAACATGATTCGGACCTAAGGCGAGAAGCTTCAGGTTTGGATTATATAAGAGAAACACCTCCATCGTTTTGTCTTATCAGGTTGCCACCCCGCGCTTGTACTTGCATGCGGTAGTGAACCCCATGGTTGCGTCACTGTTCAGGAAGATCGGACAAGAAGGCCAATGACTTATATGGCGATAGTAGTGGCACCTTGGAAGAAGGCGAGGGTGGTGAAGGTTTTATTGTCTCATCAGAGGTTCCATGCCCTCTCCTAATTGTAATGAGAACTCTCACGTTGGGCTTTAGCTGTGATGATGGCGACATTCCTTCTCCTGCTAAACCCTGCGATAGTCCAAAACCGGAAAGTTGTCGCAGCGAAATGACAAGGCCAAACAGACGGATGTTGACCAAGAAGGCAAGGCGCTCAGGAACACTCGCTTCAAGTCCGAAAGTCAAAAGCCCGAAAGCCCCAGATGTCCAATCGAAATATCCTCCCACTAATAAATACATGGCCAAATCCGACTTCAAAGATGACATTCTTTTCATGGTCTATCGAGGCACCTTCGGTTTCTAATTGTGATTTATTGCGCCGGATCTTAACTCGGCTTGGCTAACACATGAAAAGAGAAGAGATCACCCGGCAGTCCTAATCTTGCCTTTTCATTGTTGGGCCATCAAGCCGTCCACTTGGACTATACATAGTCTCTTGATATCCTGCCCACAGACGAGTAGGTGAGCATACAGTGCCGGTGTTCAACTCACCGATCGAACTGTTGGAACTTCTTCATGGTGGTAAGTCTGGCGTTTTCCACAAGCCACAATAAGAACTCTTGGTACAGGAGACTCCTCTGTCCTCTTTCCGCGGGTTTCACACGGTCGACTTCGACGAGTAGTGATGGGACGTACACATGCATCGCGGAACTTCGGTGCGCTTCCATCGGGATATGTACAGGATCTTAGTGATTTGACGGTCATATGCAGGCAGATTGTTCTTGAGACTGATGGGCATCAGGAGGTAGATGTCTTCCGTTGAAACGTAGTGCCTCGCCGGCATGCTTATGCCCCCGTAGTCGGCATCTTGGTCCCAGAGTTGCTTCATGAGCTTTGTCTGAGTTCATGTAGACTGAAAGTCGACTTGACAGGTGTTGGATCTTAGTCTGCGGATTTAATGCAATATGCTCCTTTGTCACTTGATTAACAGCCGTCGCTGTAACGAGGTTTCCCGTTGTCTATACGTTTGTTCGGAAACCAACTGGTAGATTTGGTGTTTTTTATGTTCCATAGAGGTACCCTTAGCGTTTTGCTTATGTTTAACCTTATTTAGACTTTCGTCCTACTTGACTTTGCTGCGTTATCTGCCATCTATCTTTAGAATTGATGTGCTGGGTGAAAGGCGGCTATTCTAGATTTGACAGGCCTGCTACCCTGAACCCCGCATTCGGCATCCGGGACCTGGACTTCGCTTTGTACGCCTCCCCACAAACTCATTACGACAGTACACCTGCTTATACTTCATTCCCTTGACAACTACGCGCTTCTGCGATGAGTTGAAAATGCGCATTAAGAATTTCTGCAGTGCTTCTATGCGTAAGGTCGATAGCACTAAGCTTGATGTAAGTGACGAATCCGTCGGTTTTTGTTTAGAAGAAGCTGGTGACCTCTAAAAACAATTTCGGAAAATCTGTCCACCGTGGACAGTCCAACAGCTCCTTCACTTGTTCCAACATAAATCTCAATTACTGACAGCAATTAGCTGATCTGTTGGTACTTACAACGTAACAAAACGATGTTAAGGGAACGAGATGCTAAAGTCGACACAAACACCAGCAGCAGCCGCTCTGGCGCCGCTGCCCCTAGGATGGATCGAGCATGTAGTGCCGATTGGCCATACGTCCTATTATAGACCCGTCACGTTCCAGCTGCTCAATCAGGACTATCGCATCACAGCAACCGAGAGCGTCCAGCCCACGTCCGAATAACCACAAGCCAAAAGCACCAGCCGGAAGCGGTTAAGCATGAACGAAAGACCGCCGAGAAAGAGACAAAGGGTCCGACAAGGCCGAAGCATATAAACCAACGTTCATACACGGGGCTATCCGAGGTATACATGCTGATGAAGCGGCGACATCTACTACTGACAAAGACAATAGATGCCTTCAGGAAACACACCGAGAACAAGAACATTTACACAACAGAGATATCCTGATGATGCCCACGAAGCTATTGAAGCTCGCGCTTGATCCCACCGAGCCAAATCCCATGCTGGCTCAAGGCTACCATACAGGCTGTCTGCGGCCCGGTACGCTGTTTAGTCACCGGCTTCACTTACAACTGGCCTTCTCAATCGTAAGCCTGGTGAATCAACGCCAAGGAGCTCAATTGTAAGTTTTATTTGGCGACCCAAACCCATCATTTCGATTAGTTGAAGCGGCTGATCTCCACGTTGTGATAGTATTATCACTGGCACCTATGCTTGTATACTGGGCACCGATCTACCGGGTCAGGCGTCTGGATGCTTTCGACATCGCGAAGGCCGTCTTCAAAAAGATCGCGGGGACGTCGTGTCGGTCAATCGTGGCTTGTATCTTGAAGCACAGGTATGTGCTGTCTCATCCGCTACAACTCCAACTAAGCACAGCCACGCATCAACACCGATGGCATGGCTTCTCAGTACACCTCAGCATTCGATGTGAATTCTTAACAGGTGCATAACTGACAGAAATGGTTATTATACAAGACATCGTGCCCTGCTTACATTGCGATCACCAAGGAGCATCAAAGAGACGACATCAATACTCTTGCCATCGAATCGTAAACCGCTCATGTCAGGGGCCAGCGAATCTACGTTCTGTCATATTTATCGCCAGTGACATGCTGAGACCACACTGAATTAGACCTCACCGCTTCGTGGGAAAATAAGCTCCCGGAGATGTTTGGCCACATTCAGAGTACAGGCGCTGTCTTTGGAGAATACAAGGCGAGCATTGCTCCATCATTCGCATTATACTTGGGTCTATCATCAAGGGACTCGAGTTCAGGCGAGGCTGTTCTAATATTGCTCAACGAGAACTATTTATACAGGACAAGGCAGTCACACCAGGATTCTCACCAACATGTCAAAGCTCGACGCCTTGATACTACGAGGTCACTCATTGATTGACTTCAAGACAGCGTCAATATTTTACTGTTAGAGATATATCTCAATGCAATGATCCCTTTGATCGGATGGGTTGCAGTCTCTTGTAATCGATCCTCATGATCCACTCGGAGTGATTACAATCATGAATGGCATCATTCTCCGGTACCGCCGTTGACGAGGCGAAGGTGTCAATACTTTAAGCTCAAGGGGATCCAAACGGAGACCGTTCTAAATCCCGTCTGTCAGAACTTCCGTATGGCTCAGAAGAAGGACTTATGAGAAGACCTTTTTGTTAAGGTGGAGGGTGATAAACAATAATTAGGTCTGCATAAACGAGTATCGGTAGCAGATACACTAGTTCCAGCCTTGGAGAAAAGGCGTGGCCAATGCTTGCAGTGGCCACCAATTTACCGTTTACTAACTGCTACTCACTGGCTGGTATAGCACATTCAGGTTTGAGGTTTTACGATTGCCGAGAGGGATCTTTTGAATGTAGAGCCTCTCCGCGATCTCGCACTGGACATAATGATGGATGGAGATAGGGGTACTGGAGAATCTCAGTGACATTTCAGTCTTTATCAGGATTGCGTCTGCTGTTGTCAACGCACACATTATAAGCCAAGGAATTTTGCACTGAATAAATCATCGAGAAAACCCTCGCAAATGTCGATTAATTGTTCCTTATGATGGAATCATACCCCAGAGCTCTCAGAGAGTGTATCTGTGTTAACTATCTTTATCCTTTTCGGCTAATAATCCAATCTTCCGCCATGCAGGGCGCATAGTCGTTGCTCCTGCTTGTCAAAAAAAGATCCAAAGACTGCGAAAGATAATTCGAAATTGTACCTGGATGAAGTAGCTACTACGTTGTTCTACTCATTAACATATAACCTGGCCGAAGTTCGAATGGAAAGGAGGAGGCGTATAATAATTGGCATATACTAGCAGTCCCAATTATTAATAATTAAGGAAAATAACCTTATTACTGAAAAAAAAAAAAAAAAAAGATATAACTGAATTACTGGGAAAGTTTGAAGCGGCTTGACATGTGTTTACTGCCTTTCGACCGAAGGCTACGGGGCGAAAAACGCCCAAAATCCAAAAAGAAGGCCCACGACATACAACAGCGGGGATTCGCTGGTCGTCACCGACCCAACTACTAATCCGCCCCTTACCAGCTTGACTATGGGAGAGCGGACGGGATCCCGTATTTTCTGGTAGGTATGGTCGTATGTGGTAGAAGGGTGTATTTTTCACAACTATAATACCTTACTCAGCGCCTATTACTCTACCGTTAGCCTCGCCCACGACTGTCCTCTCATGAGCTCGTGAGAGATAATCCGCACCATTGCACCCGGCATCAAATCCTCCAATACCTGACCAGTCAGGCGCGCCTGGCAATTGATCATCAGGAATATCACACCCTTTACACGGCGGATTGTAGTTCATGGTAAAGGTACGCAGACATGTCATGGACCTTCAAGTCAATGGATATAGCTATTTGCGTGCCGGAGGAGTGCTGTTTCTGGCAGGTGATGACCTTGGGAGCCGAGGGCAAGAGTAAAGTCCATGGAAATTTGATCTTGACGTTGGTTCCTCCTGGTGTTCTGGAAATGCAGGTTTGGACTCTGTGCGCACAGCCTTCTCTACGGCAGGTACAGCCCACGCCATAGTAGTTAGTGGCAAGCGGTACCAGTAAGCATGTAGGTATATGTAGATAGGGACTCACAGAAGCATCTGAGGCGTAAGCTATCGGGACCAGCACATACAGAGATCACCTGAGGCTCGTATGTGAGACCCCTGAGGTAGAGAAGTGTTTCCTTAGTTGAGGTACTCTCAGGAGGAACCACGTGAAGGCTTTGGAGAAGATTTTCGGCCATGTACATGGTTGATGGCATTTCGAACGGCCGTATAATACGGGAGAGCGCTATGTCAATAGGTGGTCGGCTTCGATTCAGCAGATCGTGTCCGAAACCCCAGCTCAATTAAGGAGTCACTAGACTTATACATGTAGAAGGTTTAGACCCTAATGACAGAGTATCATGTTGATCGGGCGGCTTGCCCTGCGATTTTCACAGTGAAAGATAGTAATTTAGCGCTTATCCTCATATTGTGGTCATATAATTGCCCGAATAAGACATAGTACTTGCTCACAGGAGATAACGACGATTACTACGTGAAGGTAACTAAGCCAGTCCGAAGTTAAACGTCAGAAACAAAAAGTTCAAGGCAAAGGCAATGTAATCTGCAGTACTGACATCTTGAGATGACTTATTCTATCCTAATATGACCTGGTTTTAATAACTATGCATTTTCTTTATTACTACAGAGCCGCGCTCTTTTAATTTTTCGCGAAGATTTATTGCTCCTCTGGTGGACACCTGGGTTGCTCCAGCGATAAATACCCTCACTTTTACTCATCACAGTACTAGGCAGCTCTGTAACCAGCATTAAGTATTTGAGGGAGAAAAATAAAAGAAAAGAAGTAGAAAACAAAGGAAAAAGCAGGGTTCTCATTAGGATAGAGAGCTGGGCACCTATTGTTATTGCATCGAGTTCTGTTGATTCTGTTGACGGTTGTCATTGCGCGTTGGAGAAGGTTATTTTAGTGGTCGAGGACGATGCCGGGAAAGACTCAGTAGTCTCGCTACCTAATTGTCACTATGGGGCTTATATTTGACTCATTCGCTTCCCCTACGTTGTTTCTTCTGCGCTTGTTTCCCGTTTTCTCTCTTCTTTAATATATGTAAGAATTTACTAACCTTTTCATTGATGATTGACTCTAGTTCAGGTTATTATTTTGATAATATATGCTCCACTTGAACCAACAGTCATGTCACAGTTTGCAACGAGAGTTATCTTCACGTTTGATGCAATTTACGTGGAACTTGACACGAGGTTACATAAAGGGAATCAACGACGGAGCGATTGTTGCTAGCTTGAGGATTAGAGAGATAAATGAAGAAATAATAGCCTGAAGAAGCTAGCATCCCAGGCGAAGAGCAGTTGTCTCCAGGAATTTACGGCTAAGGCAACGGACATTGATCTAGGTTACCGGGTCCTGGCCCCACAAGTCCCGAACCAGCAAGCCGATTCCGGGGAGCAACAGTATTCTTGGTAACTGTAAGCTGCTTGGGTTCCTTATAAAGCTTACCCTGCACTATAGAGTCCTCTCTCGAGATTGGATAATCATTTTGTTAAGCAGGACCAACTCTATAAAGACAGAGGGTTAGTTATTAATTCATTCCTCCTACTACATGATCTCCACGGTGGGGAACGATGCTGCAGCAAACCGATCAATAACAATGCACCCAACCAAACATCTCATCAACCCCTGTGAGTCTCAAGTCATACATTGGCACGGATAGCATCGCATATGTGCACTTAAATAACGATCACTGAGTACATAATTGACGCCTTTTAACTGGCAACCTGAATCTTAGAACTCGCAACTCTTCGTTTGTTGCCGCCCAGTTTTGTCGCGAGATGTAGTCCGCTATTCGTCATCAAGGGCTTACAGTACGTAGACTTCCCTAAAGTGCTTGAGATAGACTTGTCTCCCCTGATATACTCTATCACCTCTATGGTCGCGGGCTTCTTCAGTACGAGCTTGGTCTTTATGTCTCCGTTGAATATCTGCACTAGCATGAAAATATAGGTGGGCTTGGGGCACTGATTGTAGGATATCTTGAATGAGGGGATTGTCGGGATGGACAGTCAATGCAACCCCCGTCTAGTGGCATACTTAGGGCGCACCCGATACCGTCGTTGTCACCACCAATAATCTCTGATATAGCAGTAACTAGGTATACTATCAATTAAAGGTCATAACTAGTGCAGTTGTAGCAGTTCTGCTCATGCATTCGGCGCTTAACATATCATTTTCATTACCGGTAATGCCAAGTATGAGGATAGCCAGCCGAAGCTGGGAGACTATGATGGCGCGACCATACTGGAGGACAACCACTTATACGGGCCCTTTATGGAGCACTTGCAGAGCTACATCAGCAGGTGTTCGTCGGATGAGATGGTAAAGCTTCGGACCAGAAGACGCAGGTTGGCCCCCCAGATGCTAGTGAAATGCTGAAGTAGAGCATATCATATTGTCCATAGATGTCATCGTGACAGTGACTACGAGGGCGTATATATCCGTGGTGGCGAAGGGGAGCGTCCTCTCTGCTCTTCTGACGCTGGAGACCAAAATCGAATGCCAGCCTTAGTCAAGTACAAGTACAAGCAGGGCGACAGTGGCCTTGTCAGCTTGCCGGGGACTTCGGGTCTGAGAGCACTGGTGTCAGCAAGAATCACTGGCGTGATCACCAATGTGTTGAATGTCGCTGAGATGGGAACCCTCTCGTAGTTGTTGCTTTGGCACAAGGGGATGGAGAAGAGAAGGGATGAGAAAGTGAAGACAATTATTTTGACTGATGTAATAGAGGAAATCATAGTCCAATTACATCTCCAGAGAGCTGGTATGGCCATTGACACTCTTGGTGACGTTCAGGATGCGGATGTCCAGGAACTTCGGCATTGAGTTGCTGTGGCTTCCCAATATCTTGGCCGCTGTGAGCATCAAGTCGATCAGCCTGGTGATTGCCATCAAGTCGTTTGTAGATAGTCTTATAATATGCCACTAGCAGATGAACGTGGAGTGTCGGTGTTCAACTCGTGGATCGGACTGTTAGAGAGGGAGACTCCTTGACGTACATCCGCGGGTTCAAGACAGTTCATTGAACCAGAGCATCGTCAACTGCCGGTGATGAGACGTGCACCCGTATCCTAGGCCTTGCATGAGGCTTCACCAGGAACACGCTGCTGGTCCGAATACCTGCAGGAGTTTGTTGGTCGGATAGTCATCTACGGGCAGATCTTCCTCAAGCCTCACGATCATGATGAAGCAGTCGCCATCCGTTGAGTCACAGGCCTTGGCCGATATTCTGATCTTCCCATGAGCCATATCATGGTTATCGAGGGTTGCCTCATCAGCTTTGTTGACATTCACATTGCCTACTGAATGGCTAGCCAGGAGCTTAATCGTGGTCTGCGTGATTGTGGCAATGTCGGTCAGATACTCCTTCGTCACCTGGTTGAGGTATGGGC
The DNA here is from genome assembly GCA_020976545.1 of Fusarium sp. Barmshour. Lineage (NCBI taxonomy): Eukaryota > Fungi > Ascomycota > Sordariomycetes > Hypocreales > Nectriaceae > Fusarium > Fusarium sp. Barmshour. The sequence goes on from JAAIJJ010001297.1 coordinate 24,147, forward strand.
AATGGTGCTTTTTGAGTTCGATGAAGGAAGGAAGCTTTCGACCGAGGGGAAATGAGCCCGCAATGGCTGATTCTGTCAGGGAGGATATTCTGTCCTGTTTGCCGAGGTCGGAGCGTGCGCCATCCCAGCATGAAGGGAGTAGGGAGTTGGGGATCCATGTACCGCCAGATAGGGTCCTTCAACTTCTGTGACTGATTCTGAGGCACTTCCACCGAGCACTATGCGCCCTCCGCAACAGAAAGGCAGCCAGGCATCAGCAACAGCGGTCTAGATTTCGACCCAGCCTCGCATACAGTCACCACCTATACCAGCGTCCCAGAGTACAGGGATCATAGCGACCTTGATGACTGCGAGACTGATGGAAATGAGCCCGAGCCTTGAGTCTCTTTAGAGATGAGACATGGAAGAGGCACGTCCATAGCCGGAGACCGATGACGATGGACGCCCCATGGTCCAACTATACAAGTCCATGGGTGAGCTTGCAGCTGTCGGGCTGCCTCTTCATGGGATAGTGCATGGGGGTATGTATGCCAGTGCGTATGCCCAGCCAGCGGGAGCGATCCTCACAAACGGCCTTTGCATTGCGGACGAAGGTTCATGCTCTGAGTCTGGGGCGTGATCAGATTATAGGCTTGGTCTGAGTGACGAGCAAATTAATCAGGACCAAAGAGCGAAGACGAAACACCGGTGGAAGGTAACCTGGCCGGCCCCTAGACCAATCATATCATCAAGCAAGCAGTACGGCGATGGACATGACGCCATGAGATTCGGCTAGTTTCAGGCCTGTCCCAACATCAAATGGACCATCCGACATAGCCCAGACGACCTACTTCATGCCCCAAGCATCTTCACCAGTGTTCTCATCCTGTTCCCAGGTACGGTGATGAAGAGGGTCCAGATGCAACTACTAGCAACGACTACTGCAGAGTCTCTCTGAAAACCAGACGCCTGACCAATCTTCTGAAAGTGCCACTCGACTGCAACTACATGTTATAGTGGATCGACGGGTTTGGTATCTTATGCTTGTAAGGTCCTTGCCGGCGGCAACAGCATATGGATGTAGTTCGTGGTCGTTTAGATCAGGGATGTAAATGTTCCATGGAACTTCAATGGTCCCTTGCAAGATAGTAGCGGCTGGGAACCTTTGGCCGACATTTTCCAAGAAGAGTAAATCCTACTTGAGGGGAACAGCTTGGGATTGACCACTACTGTCAAGATCGAGGGCACAATTGTGCTTGTGATGGCGACGCTGACTAAGCGCGCTGAAGCTACTCAGCAATCTCTTCTCCAGTGTTGTTGGGGTTCCCCGTACCTGTAGGCTTGTCCTCTTCTTATGCTCTTGAGTTCTATCGCGTCTTTGAAGTCCCCCTCTTTATCATCACTGCTGATCAAAGCTTGAAAGTCGAGGGGCTTACATGTCGCAGCTCAAGATCTTGAACTTGGTTGAGGCTTCGCAACCCCAACCCTTTCGGTGATGGGCCATCCTCATATATGACAATGGTTGTAGATCGCTCGTGGAAATATTGTGCGCGTCTGGACTTGGCGATGAAGCGAAGCGCTGATCGGAGTTGTGCGTATGTGTCGGAAATGGGGTCTGGAAGAGATCATTGACCGTGTCTAGTACATTCGTATTCTAGCATGGAGGCTAGAAGACGGGTAGGTATTGGAGCAACAGGGAGGTTCACCTGATTGAAAATTTGTCCACAATATGACGTGTCAAGAAAGGTCCTGGGAGGTATTGATTGTGATGAGAAGTCATGTGGACATAGCTATAATATCCCTCGGATGATGCCACCACGTTCAAGATAAATGATTAGCCTCCATGGTAACATTGGGCGCAGATATCTTCAGAATGGAGCAAACTTGGCTTGAGGATTTCGATCGCACCGGGAAGAAAGTCGGGACGAGGGAGCCTAGGATGCCGAGTACCTTTCCAAGACTCGAGCAGCTAGCTCCTGTCGCCGACAGCCCATCCTTTCTATGTCAAGTCTGGTTGTGATTGAGAGAGGCGGAGAATGTTGAAAGCTTCCAGGCGCTTTCGATGGCATGTGAGACTCAACCAATCGAATTGCGCCGAGATGTGCAGAAGGTGGCGAGCTGAGCAAGGGAATCAATCTCGTTGACTTGGTCTGGATTCTTGCTTGACAAAGCCCGATCAGCTCGTCGTCTGGGAAGATGAGGTGCTGGCAAGTTGGCATTTGTGATCCATCAAATGGGCAAGATCTGTTCTCTTGCTAGCTTGAAAGTTTGCCCAACGAGCCCGTGGCTTTTGTGTTTTACTTCGGTCGGTCGCATGCAACGGGTCCGAAAGTCCCAGGCGCGTTATCGGAGGCGCACCGAACTGGCCGCTGATATCCTAGACGGAGGGGGATGGCAACTGGGGCTTAATTGTGTCGGAAACTGGTATCGTGGAAAGAGGTGAGAGAAGACAAAGCAGTTGGTGGTAGAGGTGAAGGCAGCGATGCGTCGTCATCTGTCCGACAAGCTGGCAGTACTGTTCGATTGGCTGAAACCGTTACTGACATCTTCCAAATCGGTACTGGACTTGGGCAAGCCTCGAACCCCGCGTTGACTTCCATGAGAGTTAATGCCCTGCTAACTGTAGACCTGGGACACTGACTGCGGACAGCGAAATACGGCTCAGGCTAACGTCCCTTGACAATCCTATCGCCATCTCCCTTGAGTTTAAATTCATCCTTAGCTCACTTTTTATCTCGTTGCAATGAGATCCAATTTCCCCTTAAGCATTCAAGATTCCTCTGATTGGTATATGCCTTTTTAGAGATTAGATCCCCAAGTTTTAGATCTTAACCATAGCTTAATATAAATGGAATGAACTGGAGACTTCTTAGGTGAATACTAAAAGATTAGCGATAAATTTTACCAGACTTTGACAAATTCGGTGGTTTACCTCAATTCAGCCTGGCTATTGCTGTTCTTTAAAGTCAGCATTTCAGGTGCTACCCTTTATTTGCATCTGCAATCCAAGCATATGAAATCCGGCTCTAAGCAACAACACGCAATTTCCCAGCTCGTAGCGCCAGAATCTTAATCATAAACCTACCCGAGAATAAACATCCATCAATTTCCCACCCACACATCAGTCATTATTTGCTCCAAAGCTGTCTCTTCGAGAGATTTACCTATATCGCAACATAACCGTCCAGAAACCAGGCCATCAGAAGGAAAGGCGAAGATAACCGGAATGCAGTGCAGACCCTGACTCAAGGCTCACAGCTTCAAAGAGAGCTTGTGCAGAATGGTTTAATGATTATATGCCACCATCAATCTATATTCAACACTGATATTCACTTCAGGCTAGGAGCCCTACGGCCGGGATAAATAACTCTCGCCGCCACGATGACATGAGAAAGCCGTTCCTGACAGCTTAGCATAAATATATGCCACAACCACACAGCATACTATGCTACTGCGACACCAGTTCCACACATCCACAAAGACCATTCAAGTATCGACGAACCTTATCCACCACGGACAAGAACCCCGCCAGTCCTATAATATATGGCACAAAGAAGCGTGATCGGCCTAGTGAAGCCCTCTGCTTTCAAGCTCTGCGGAGACTACAATGAACTGGGAATATCAGTTCAAAATATCTCAAATCGGCCAGGGGCCCATGACGTTCACGGCTATTGGACTGAGAAGGCGAACTACGCCTTGAAGAGCAATCCCAATCATAAAGGTTCCAAGCAAATCCTCAGGCAAGGGCCGTTGTGGCCAAATTTGAGTGATAGGCATGGCCTTGAGATTCAGGAACAGTTGGCGACAGAAAGCTCGGTATAGATTGTCGCGTTGTGGGCTGCTAAGATCAGGGTTCTCAATGCGATTGTTCGGAGACCAGGGCCGACGTTTCCAGGGCATTTTTAAAACGCAGCCAGTGGTATATTGCGTATTTACAAAAGCGCGAGGCTCATGTATATTAGGTGGATTCTTTGGTCAAGTAATATATACCATCAAGTCCATCATCAACTTCGGACATCCCTCTTCATGCCAATCGTTCTTCTGCATCTTGGCCGCAGCAGTAGTCATGATATCTGAGTCTCTTCAAAGCAACATTTGAAGTATAGAGCTATAGGACGAGGAAGCAATGAAATTAGCATCATCGTCTTCATATCTACATAGTTACTCAGAAACTAATATTTCAAGGCGATCGACATCTACCGCCCCGGACATTATGAAAGTCTGTACCGCCATAAGAAGTTAAAGACTCGATATCATTTACATGGCACACACGAAAAATGGGCGGATGTTGTTCCAGGGTGGTAACCCAATACCGTGAGTAAGCTGCATGGCCATGATTGCATCGTCGTACCCTCGTCCTCGAGCTGATCTACCCAAATGGCAGAGAGCGAGTTGTTAGGAAGGTCGCATTTCAGACGCGAGAAAACACGGGGCTCTTCAAGGTCAAGCTGAAGGCTCATGATGGTAGCATAAACCGGCTGGGAAACGAATCAAACAGTGTGCTGATGGTTTGTCTCTGTGCTTGCAAGGCTGGGCAAGTCGGAGTGTAGTTCTCGCTGTATTTGAGCTCTCCGCGGATATGGGCCTTCATGTCGTTGATAACTGGACATGCGGTCTCCAGGAAGACTGTGCGAGGAAAGTCCGCACTTATACTGCTGATACTAGAAGCTACGGGCATGGCTTGCCGAGATATCAAGCCACAGGAGCACCGAGCATACTTTTAGGAACCAATATGCCACCTCTTGTTCTACTCTACTAGTGCTCAAGCGACGAGGAACGCTTGCCTTTCATTCTGAAACACTTAAAAGAAATGCTTTCATTCTGGTCGCGGGTCCATGCATTTTCTCGTTCTCAACGATGATAGCCGTGAGCTAGTTGTTAACGAGGGACCACCAGCATATTCAGCCTCGCACAGATCAGAAGCCGAGGCTCTTGATCGTTCTCAAGAGCTAAAGTATCCCGTCTCACAATGAAGAAAGAGTTCCAAGCCCTCATGACTGAGTTTGATGGATACTCTTCGTTACCTGGTTTACACCTGGGTTCAGAAGCCCGGTGTTTGTTTATATGGCAGTAAGATAGATGCAGGCTGTTGAGTTTCTAACCGCGGATTCGGTCTCTGCGGTCCGAACCGTTTACTGCCGAGCTGGACATGAGGTCAAGCATATTGCCGGTCCCAAACCAGTTCCAGAACGTTCCAGGGGCGCAGGAAAGGCATTTACTGTTAAATCTGCGGCAGCATGTTAACTCCTATCTCGTTAACAGAGGGCTGATTATGTCTGCATTTGGAGTTGATAATCTCAATGATATCACCCCAACCAACCGCCAAATCGTCTCCCTCTTGTACCAGATTGCGGATGTTTACGGCGGGATTTCTTCGGATGAAACAAGCTGTAGAGTTTCATGCTGAACTGCTTCTTGTTGCCGTTCGCCATTATCGTGTAATTCAATGCCCACCATCATCCACCTCCACCCTCACCACTTGTGTAACCCCATGACCACCAAGGCAGCAATAAGTCAAGAGATATCACATGCCAAAGCTGGAGTATAGAACCCGGCGGGCCCTGCTGTACATCAGCGCCATCTCCACCAAACAACAACTCAGAACAAGTCTCAACGCCAAAACCATCATGTCCTCCAAGTCAGACACCAGCAAGACCAAACACAACGCAAAATATCCCAAGATTCCAGAACACTATAGTGAAAAAGAAAGTCCGGGGTCTATTCGAGGATCTAAAGACAGTAGGTTTACCAGTATTGGAAAGCAATTCTAAGACCACTAACAGAACTGGCTTTTATAGCTTCCGAAATGGATTTGACCGAGGTGGTGGGTGTCTGGGATGCTGTCCCTGAAGCTCATGCGAGGGACATGGCTCGTGCGAGAGCGAAGAGGGCCTTAAAGGATACCGCGAACAAAGGTCCCGCCGATGTCGATCGCGAAGTCGAGCGTGGTGTCAATGACATTGACCTTATTGATGGTCGCGACTGGGATTTTATTGACCTTACTGTTGATGACGGTAATGATTCAATTGACTTGACTGTCGAAAACGACAAGTAGAATGTTTTGTTTGGATGCTCGGAGGATGTTTACGATTGAAGAAAGTACCCGGGCATCAGACGCACCGAAACAGCCATAAGGACATCAACCCTCGCTTAGCAGATATTGGCAATAGGCTCACTATAGTCTATCAAATTTCATTAGCAGCTGTTATCTCATAATATCTAATTGAATTCGACCCTGGCACCTCATCTTCAGTTGAAATAATATCAATGGCGCTTCGGGATGCCCCAGTGAGATTTACCCCACCATGGTTGCATTGAACCTACCCTGCACTCACCAGTCCAAGATCTTAGTGCCGCGTACCTATATTCCGCGCATCCCTACTTTCTACGCACTCCTTATAACTATAATTTCCTAACCCCTTAATTATAATTATTATTAAAATACTATTAAATAATATTAGAAAGAATCTAGTTTTTTATTATAATATCTCTTAATAAAGCTTAATAAAATAATATTAAGGAAATTTAAAAAAGATTATAAAATAATAAGTCTTTATATAGTTATATAACTTTATATAGAAAAAATAAGTTTATATTTTATAATTAATTAAAAGGCACTTAAATAGCTTAAAAAGGTTAAGAAAGTTATTAATTATTATTATATTTATCTTTTTATAATATTTTTATATTATATTATTATTAATTATAAAATAATTATAAATTATATTATTAAGGATATATAATATAAATAAATGTAAATTATAAGAAAGGCTTATAAAGTTAGGAATAATACTTAGTAATGCCCTTATAAAGTAGGCTATTATTATAAAAAGTAATTAATATAATTAGGTATTAATATTAAAATTAGAAAATATAAAAGAAAGATAATTATATTTAATAATAGTTTTTTAAAGAAATTATCTTTAAAAATAATAATTTTTAAAGTATTTTCCTAACTAGGGTTATAATATTAATAAAATAAACTAAGTAACTTAAAATATTTATTTAAAGTAATTATAAGAGATTTTTTTATTAAGTGTTACGACCCCCGCGTCTATGTCACGTGGCCCCTACAATTTTCACCAATTACCATAAGATCACTTCTCTTAGTAATAATCCCCTTCTATTAGATTACTTAAATCACGATGCTCTAAGACTAGATCACTATAAATCACGACTAATCCCTATAAATCTAACCCTTAGATTACTTATATTCTCTATTAAGTTATAAGGCTACCTTTAATATATAAATTATAGTTATTAGCACTTTTATAAAACT
>JAAIJJ010000013.1:4891-29902 GCA_020976545.1 Fusarium sp. Barmshour
TTAATTTTATAATTATTTATTAAAAAGGATCTAATAATAAAAAAGTAAATATAATTAGTAGAAGATTAAATTATAATATTAGTATTATAAAAGTAAATAAATAAGTACTAAAAAGAAATAAAAAAAGGGAATATAGATTTACTTAGTAAATATAGACCTTAAGGTAAATATAAATAATAAAAGTAAGGGAGATCTTAGAAAATAAAAAATATAACTTCTTAAATAAATTTTACTTATATCCTTTATATAAATATTAAGAAGTTATTAAAACCCTTAACAAATTATTATAATAAGGATATAAGATTTAAAAAAGGGAAATAGAAAAAATAATTAAATATTATAACCTATATAAAAATAAAAGTATAATAATATAAACCTTATAGAGAAGTATAATTAATAGAAGTTATAAAATAATTATAAAGTTTAATTATAATAAATTTTATAACTAAATTATTAATATTAGAAAAAACTTTATATAAAATCTTTTATAATAGTATTATAGTTATTATAAATAGATTTATAAAATTTGTATTTTACTTACCTTATAAAGAGGTAATAAATATAAAAGGCATAGCTTATATCTTTTATAATAAGATAATAAGGAAATAAGGATTATTAAGAGAAATCCTAATAAATAAAGAATTAATACTTACCTTTAAACTCTAATAATTACTTAATTTTTCGTTTTTTTCCCCTTACTTTTAACCTTAAAAGAGGCCATCTAGCTTTTTAGCTTTTTTATTAGTAATATAAACAAAGAGACCTCTATAGCAGGCCATTATAATAGAAGTCAATATCAGATAAGTTTTATCTGCCTCAATGATGCGATTGCTGCCTTAACCAAGCAGTATAAATACCAGCTGCAGGTTTACCTCTCAGCAGCTGGATCAACCTTCTTCCTTCAACCTACCTAAAGGAATACCACGCCTGATTCATCCATCGCACTTCCAAAGTACGTTACCCGACCTAACTGTTGGTCACACGTGCTGATAAATAATTACTTATAATACTTATAGGAGTTAATTGCTAACTTACAATAGCCTTTAGATTATAAGCTAATAGCTAGATAAAATAAATAAATTAAGTATTAAAATAATCCCTTTAATATTATATTAATTATAAATAAGATAATTAAGTTAAGAAACTACTAAGTGCTTAGCTAGCCTATAATACTGCCTATAATAAAAGTATAAAACTTATATTATTTAATATAAATATTAAGACTATACTTAATATATATTATAATATTAGAAAACTTAAGAATATAAACCTTATAACTATTAATATAAGTAATAAGCTAAAGGAAATATATAATAAACTTAAAATTAAGTTAGAATTTATTAAAAAAAGGATATAAGGATATTATAACCTTAAAAGGTTAAAGGGATTAACTTTTATAAAGAAAGATATAATATACTTATTTATTAAAAATATTAAAATAAATTAACTAAGCTATAAACTAGATTATAAGTACTTAAGGCTAATTAAAATTAAATAAAAGATAAAGAAAGATTAATATAAATTAGATTTACTTTTAAATAATAGATATTACTTAATTTATTATATTTTAATACTTAAATTAGCTATTAATATAATACATATAAAACCTAATAATAAATTATAATAAATTATAAAATTAGAAGTTTATAATATAAAGGTAATTAGGGATATATAGAAAATATATAAATAAAAGATATACCTAATTAAATAAAAAAACTACTTATAATATAAAAATATATAAAAACTAATAAAATACCTTATAAATACTTAATAACTTCTAAAAAAAACTATTACTAACCTTAAATAAAAGAGAAATATTATAAAAATTATTACTTAAACCTAAAATAAACTAATTAATATTATTAAGAATATATTTTACTTAAAGGTCTTAAAGTAATATATCTTTATATATATCTAGCCTGAATAAGATTATATCTTATTAATTTATCTCTTAAAGGCTATAATAAGTAGCCTTAAAATGCTTTTTTTTTATATAACTATAGATTTTATAAATCCTTAATAAATAACTAATAGCTAGAGCTAAATAAGATTATAATACTATTATTTCTTTATAATATCTAAGAAAATATTTACTTATTTCATTTTTATTATTTTTTTAATTTCTTTTCTTATTTTATTAATATTATAATTACTAAAGTTAATAAAATTAATAAAGGTAATAGATAATAACTTATAAGAAGATATAATATAAATACTATTATAAGATAATTACTTAGATATATAGTTAGATATTGTAAGATATAATAATAAAAGGTTTTAATTAGATCTTACTAAAAGAAAAATAATATTAATTAAGATAATAGGCCTTAAAAGTAAGACTATTAGAAAGGGAAAGATTATATTAAAATCTTAGTAATTATATTATATATACCTTATAAGAACTTTACCATATTAATTAACTAGGAAAGGACTAATAAGTATAAGAATAATAATACTTTAGGGCTATATTATTCTAAAATTAATAATAACCTTATATTATATTATTCCTTTATAATTATCTCTAATATATAAAATATATTTATTAATAATTTTATAAAACTTAGCTTTTTAGCTATTAATAAGACTTCTTTACCTTAATAAGCCTAAATTATAGTATTAACTAGTAAAAGATATAATACTTTATTACTACTTAGTATAATACTTTATAACTTTAAAAATTTAAAACCTAATATAGACTAGTTTACTTATTTAGAAACCTTAACTACTATAAATATAATCCCTTATAATAAAAAGGCGTATAAAAGTAAATAATAAAGGATTTATTAAAGACTTTAAATTAAGGATTTTAATTAATATTTTATATAAATAATAACTTAATAATATAAAGAAATAGTTAATATAGCGAAAAAAGGCTTTAAAGTTAATTAATAGCTAATAAAGATAAGGGGGATAGTATATTATGATATAAATAGAAATAGGGTAATTATAAAGTTAAATTAGGACAATAAGAGAAATATATTAAGTTTTATATATAGTTTAGTTACCTAAAGTTAAAGATATTTAGCATCGGCGGCGAAAAGAGGATTAAATAAGTTATAAGACAGGCCATATAACTAAATAAGCAAATTAGCTATAATATTAATATACTATTAATATAAACAGGGGTTATATACTTTATAACTATATTAAGTTTATATCTTGTATTTATTTCTTAATATTAGCTATAAACAGCCTTCTTTTTCCCTTTTTCTTTTAAATAGTTAAAGCTGCCCTTACTTATAGCCTCTATAAGCTAGGTAATTAGAAAGTATGCCTTTATAAATATAAATATTCTTATTTATAAGTAAATTTATTATATTTCTATATCTTTAGTATCTTCTTCTTTCCTTATATAGCCTTTTCTTTTATAACCTTTAACTATATATTTATTAAAAATAATATTATATATATATTCTTTTTAGGCTGTAAATATATTATAAGGCTTTTAATAGAGTTATTAAGTTTTCTCTTATAAAATAAAGCTATTTATAAATATAATCTAAAAAAAAAACTAAAGTATTACTTATTCAGGATTATAATAAAATTAATATTAATATATTAATTTTTTTATTCCCCTTACTTTTAACCTTATAAAAGGCTCTCTGGTTTAAAGGTAAAGAGCAATAATAAAGAAAAGACTGCATAAGATAATATCTTCTAATACTTCTTAACTATAAGCTAAGTATAGACTACTAGTTAGGTTGAATTAAGATAGGGTCTTTATTATAAGATAAAGAATTAAATAATTAGTTTAATAATATTAAAAATAAAGGAAAAAGTATAAAAATTATATCTAAAAAAGGAATATTAAAAACTAAAGTCCGTATAGAAATCTATCTCTTTATATTTATTATTATAAATATCTATCTAACCTTATAAGTAAAGCTTAGACCTCTTACCTTAAAATACTTATTATAATTATTATATAGGTCTTCATATAGTTTTAATATATACCTTTATACCTAAGAAACTATATTAAATAAGTATTTTATATTAAGTAATTATATATATGTAAAGTCCTTATTTTTATAATTTTTAAATCTTAACTTAAGTAATTAATTAATTGATATTAAGAAAATATTCTTAACTAAATATAAGCCCGTTAGTTTTATTATAATACTTAATTCTTAATTTCTTACTTATTAGTCCTCCTTTTTTTAATTCTTTTTCTCTATTTATTCCTCCTTAATTAAACCTTTTAGCAATAGGCTAAAGGTAAAAGATATTAATTATAATATTTTAAGTATTATCTTATTAACTAGGACTTATTAGCCTTATTAAGGTAAATAAAGCCTAAATCTTTATAATTAAGAGATATATAAATTTAGGTTTACTAATTATAAGTAAGCCTTATTAAGTAGGCTTAATAGTTATTTTTTTTATATAAGTCTTTAAGTCTTATATTATTTATTTAATTACTTACTTATTTAATATATATATAAACTTAATTCCTATATATATAAAAAGCGCCTTTAATATTAAGGAAAATATTAATTTTAATAATAATTAAAGTATTATTAGCTCTAGAGTTTAATTAATCCTTAAACTTTAAATTAAGAAATAAACTAATAATTTTAAGCTTAGCTAAAGAAATTACTTTAATAAATTAAGGATTAATAAAGGGGTTTTTTAAAGTCTTTAAATTTTTTAATTTAAAGTTCTTTAAAATAGGTAAAGGAAATAATATTAAATACTTTAATTAAATAATAAATAAGATATAATATAAAAGTAATCTTAATTAATTACTTAAGTTAATTACTATTAATAATCTTATTCATAATATATCTTTATTATTATTAGGTATTAATTTATAAACTGCTATATTAAGGGCACTTAATCTCTTAGCCTAAAGGTCTTTTATTTTTATTAATATTATTTTTAGGCTCTTTTTATAAAGGCTTTCTTTCCTTTAAGTTATAATACCCTAAATTATAGAAAATCCTGCCTTTTTAAGTTTATATTGCCCTTAAAATCTAACTGTTTAATTAAGCCTAATAATAAAGATATAATTATATCTTTTAAAATAACTAAATATATTATCTTTAGTAATATTTTAAGTAATCTTATAGATAAATATTAGCTCTCTTTTTACCTTTATATAAACCTTGTATATAGGCCTAATTAGCTTGCCTTCTTTATTTATCTTTTAATACTAAAAGCTCTTATTAATTAACTTAAGCTCTTTAAGTATTATAAGTATTATAAAACTATGAGCTATATTATATTACTTTTATATATCTTTTTTACTTTTAATTTTATATAATATAAGTACTTAGTTATAATATTATAACTTAACCTTAACTTAAGTAATATTTTTTCTTTTATTAATATTTAAGGTAAAAAAAGGTTTATTATATTTAAATATATAATAAGTAATTCTAATATAGCTATATATAATAAGATTAAGGGACTAAATAGCTAATAGCTTATAATTATTATTAATAGTTAATATATTAAAAGAAAAATAAAATAATTAAAGGTATATAAGAATTTATATATCTAAAGCTATTTCCTTTAAGCTAAGATTATTACTTAATATATAAGATTTTGCCTTTCTCTTAGGTATTAAAGATATATAGCTAACCTTTTATTCAATCTTATAAGATAATAACTTAATAAGATACTTTATAAAAGAAGATAAAAGTATTAATAAATCTCTTCTTAAAGACTTATTTTCTTTAATTCTTTAAGTTATTATATTACTTATAATTAATATTAACCCTTATTATATTATTAAAGAGCTTAGGCTTATTTTATTTTATAATAAAGTTATTAAGGATATTTAAAAAAGGGTTATTTATAAAAGATTTATTATTTTAAATCTTAATAATATATTAATAAGTTATATAAATATTAGTTATATTATAAAATAATATAATAAGTAGCCTAATTAAGGCTTCTTTATTAGTAAAGTAATTACTATTACTTTCTTATAATATCTATATAAAGAAGGTATAATATCCTTATTAAGATATAATTAATTTACTGTTTATATTAAAAGCTATAAACCTATTTATATATAATACCTTTTTAATAATCTCCTTATAATATTAAGTATATTATATACTATTATAGGCTAAAGGATTAATTAATTCTAGCTCTCCTTAATCTTCTTATAAGTATATAATAGCTAATTAATATATAAGTATTAATAATAAGTATTTAAAGTACTTATAAGTATATTTACTAATATTAAGAAAGCTTCTTTTATTATTCTTTTTTATATAGCTAATAATAATTATAAACTATATTATTAACTTATTTAAGAAGTAATTAAGTCTATTACTAAATATAAAAGAGTTTAAAGGTATAATAAAGGGAATTAAGGCTAAGAGGCTTAAAGGTATATTATTAAGGCTATTGGATATATTAGTAAAGGTATATTCTTTATTAATTATAAATGTAAATAAGTTTAAGGAATAAAAGGAAATATTTAAGGGTAATAAATATAAGTATAAATATTAAAGGTCTTTAGGATTTTAAAAAGAAGTAAAAACTATAAATAAGTAAATTAAGTAATAAATTAATTAATTAGATATTTTTAAGTTAATATATATAAAGGAAATATAAAAGTAATAGTTATATTTATAATTATAAAATTATAAGTTATAAAGAGAAAGGGTATAATATAAATATAAAAGGCTAAAAGTTATAAATAGCTTTAAGTAATGTAAAGTAAATAAGGCAGTTAATTAAATTAATTAATAAAATATAAAGTAAGTAATATATTATAAAGAAAAAAGCAGAGGGAAGAAAAAGAAAGTAAAGAGAGGTTTTTATATCTCAAGAACCTCTTATATAGCTAGGTTAATAATTTAACCTCTTTATATACCTAAAAGCTCTTATCCTATACTTAAGATCCTTCTTATATTTATTTCTCTACGTTTTCTTTTTTTCCTTAATTCCTTTAACCTTATTTTAATACCTATATCTTTATTTAATCTTTCTTTTCTTTTTTAACCCTTATATTCTTTATTATAATTATTAAAGCTTTTAATAGTTTTAATTTCTTAAGGAAAGAAAAAAACACTTATCTTAATCTTATTATAATTATTAAATATAATATTAATAAAAAAGAATTCCTTCTTAATATTAATTATTAATAAAGAAATTATAATAATATTTAAATTACTATAAAGGTATTTAAAGAATTTATTTCTTATATAACTATAAGTATTACTTTTTTTTTTTAAATTACCTTAATACTAACTAATTATATAAATCTTTAACTTATTTAATATTTAAATTTACATTAATAAGGCTTTTAAATATATTTAATACCTTTTATATATTAAGCTTATATATTACCTTCTTCCTAATTATATAATAATAACTAACTAATTAGGAATTTCTTTTTAAGAAAAAATTCTCTTTTTATTAGGCTTTATTAATATAATATTTTTAGATTAGCTTAATAAGTATCTTTATTACTAGCTCTAGCTTATATATATCCTCGCTAAGTTTACTTATTATTAAGGCTAGTTCTTTTATAAGCTTATTAAAAATATACCTTAATTAAAGGCTATTTAAATTAACTTATTTAGTATTTATAATCGTAAAATATATTATAATTACATTATTTCCTATTTATTAATAACTAGCTAGAATAATAAGTATATTCTCTAGCCTTTTTACTAATATATCTTAATTAAAGGCTTTTAAAATAACTAGTATTTTAACTATACCTAAAATACTAAAAGTAACTATAATTAATACTCTTTGTTTTTTTTATTAAGTTAATGAGCCTTAATCTAGCTTATTAAAAGCTCTTTTTTAAAAAAAGATAACCTTTTATAATTAGGTTTTATATTCTTTATATCTAAACCTTATAATGTCTTTAAGAATTAACTAAACCCTTAGTTATACCTTTAAATTATTAGTTAATAACTATTAATATCTTAGGATTTTAAAATAAATAATAAAGATATAATAAAGGCTATTAAGTAAGAAATTAATAAGCTAATAAATAAGAAATAAGGTAGTGTTAATAAGAAAAAATAAGTTTTAAAATATAAAAGGTATTTTTTTAATTTATATATCCTTAGTATTTTAATATATATATATATATATTTATTTTTCTAGGTTTATAAAGACTAATATTTACCTATTTAATAAAAAAATTCTATATTATATTATATAATATATTTAATTTAATTTCTACTTATAAGTAAGTTTAAGTTTTAATTAAAATCAATAATTTAATTTATAAAAAGGGTAATATATTTACTACTTTGATTAATAATCCTTATTTATAAAACTATACTTTTGTTTATATAAGTATTAAAACCTCCTTATTAATAAAATAAAAAAATAGATAGTATATTATTTAATATATATAATCTTATTTATATTTCTTATTTATCTTAACTCTTAACCCTAATTAATAGCTTAATTTATAAAAAAGGTAATATATTAATTAGTTTACTTAATAATTTTTAAATATAAAACTATATTTTTATTTATATAAATACTAATACTTACCTATTCAAAAAAAAAAAGAAGTTCTATATTATATTATTTAATATACTTAATTATATATGTATTTTTAATTAAATTTAAGTCTTTACTTTAATTAATAATTTAATTTATAAAGAAAGTATTATACTTATTACTTTTATTTATTATTTTTAAGTATAAAACTATACTTTAAGCTTTATAATTTATAATAAAATAGCTATAATAAAAAAAAAAAAAAGAGTATATTACTTTTAGTAATTAATAATAATATAAGACTTACTTTTAATTATTTTTATTTTAAAAGATTTTAAGCTTTATTTTAAATTAACTTTTTTTATTATCTATTACCCTTTTTTTATCCTCTATTATAGTATATTAATAATTAAAAGTATTTATATTAAAAAAGTTAATTCTAAGTAAATTTCTTAAAATTCTTTTTTTATATTAATTATTTAAAATAAGGCTTATTAATAATTTTATAAATTAATAAAATCTTATAAAATCTTTATTTTTATATTAAATAAAAAAGTAAATTCCTTAGAAATCTTTTTTCTATAATAATTTAGATTTATCTTAACTTATTTAACTAATTTTTATTAGTATTATTTACTCATTTTAGGAATTTTTCTTATTTTATTTCTAAAACAGCCTCTGTAATTTATAATAAATTAGAATCTTATATTATTAAAAATAATATTATTAATTAGTCTTTTATTAATAAAAGTATTATTCCTTAAGCTATAAATTCTATTTATAATAGGACTAATTCTGAACTCTATTAATTAAAAGATAAGATATCTTGGGTTTTTAAAAGTAGTATTTTTACTAAAGAATTACTACTTATAGATATTATTAAAGAAAGAAAAATATAAGTTTCTTATATTTTATAAGTAGTTTTTTTATATTTTTTAATATGTATTTATATTAATACCTATTAATAATATATAGGTATTAGAATAAAAATAAAAAATAGCTTAAGTTAAGGAGTTTTAAATCTTTAATTCCTTATAGTATGTAAAAATAGCTTATTAAGAGGAATTAAAAAATAAAGAAAAGAATAAGTAAAGTAAGTTATTTTAAATAATCTTTTTTTACTTATTTGTTTTTTTTTTTAAGTTTATAAGTTAGCCTTAAAAAGTATATCTAAGTATCTGTAAAATCTAATATAATTTAAATATTTATTACCTTTATAACTAGTAAAGCTTTATTAAGTTAAATTATTATAATTAATTACCTTAATTATAGCCTAAACCTAGCTATATATATACTAGCTAAAAAGCCTTGCCTGCCTATTAACTAGCCTTAACCTTCTTCCTTTAACCTATTTTAAAGGGTTTTTATTAACCGTTATAATATACTATATTTTAATTATCTATTATACTTCTACAGTAAGTTATTTAACCTAACTTTCCCTCTTCTAGTTATAATTACTAAAAGTATTATAATTACTTCATTATATTACTTATTATTTAAAGAAACCTATAAGTACCTAGGCCTAATAAGCCTTATTTAATTAAAGGCTTTAATATAATCTTTAAAATTAAAAAAACTTTTAAATAAAATAAAGGTAATATATTATATATAATAGCTATAAATATTAAAAAGGCCTAATTTAATAAAATTAATAGTAATTATATTAAAATAATAAATTTTAATTATAAGATCCTCTTATTTATATAATTTATTTATAAAAACCTTTTAATTAATAAAGACTTCTTTAAATATAAGAAGTAAAAGCTTAAGGATTTAAAAAAAAAGCTATAAAGGGATATAGCTAAGTAAGAAGAAAAAGAGGTTCATTAAGGCCTTTAACCTAGGTAGCTTATATAATAAGTAGCTTAAGGATATCTAGTAGTAGGCTAAGGAGGTATTAAAGAAGATTAAAAACCTATAAAGATTAAGCTAGTTATAATCTTAAATTATAAGAGTATAATTAGGATAAAGGTAAGGTAATTATAAGGTTTAGTGGAAAAATATATTAAGTTTTATATACGTTTAAGTTATTTAAAGTTAAAGGCCTAAAGTTATAAATTTGATATTAATAGTAAAAAGAGGATTAAATAAGTTATAAGATAGGCTATATAATTAAATAAGTAAATTAGCTATAATATTAATATACTATTAATATAAATAAGGCCTTTTCTATTTATATTATATCTTTATATTATATTTCTTTATATATATTAATTTTGTTATTAATTAAATAGCCTTTAATTTTCCTTTAAATTAATATATTAAAAGAAATTAGCCTTAACTTTATAACTAATAAGGCTATTAAAGAAATACTATACTTTCTTATTAAAAATAACCTATCTTTTTATTTATTAAGAAGTAATTCCTTTAAGGACTTATTATCTTATTTTTATTTATAAAGTTTTTCTTATTATATATTTATAAGCTAATTATTTTAAATAAAATTCCCCTTATTATAAATTAAATAAAACCTAAAAATATATTTAATTAAATATTTTAACTAATACTATACTATCCTTAATACTAGCCTTAAAGAGTATATTTTAATATTTAAGACTTTTTTCCTTAATCTTTAATATTTAGACTTCTTGAGGAAATTAGTCCTATTTAGGGGTTATAATTTTTTACTTAATCCTTAATTTTAAACCTATATATTAACATATTAGTAAATAATTTTATATTATTTTTTATATTTCTTTTTAATTAATTTATTAAATAATAAATAACTTATAGGCTTAAATAAGCTTATTAAAGCCTATATTAAATATTATATTTAAAAGACTCTTTTTAAGTCTTTTAGGCCTTATTATAGCCTGAAGTTTAATTTTATCTTTAAGTAAGTATTTTATTTATTTTTTATTTTTTCTTATATATAAAAAACTAAAAAGAATTATAATTTTACTTAAGATAATATAGCTAAAAATACTTATTTTTTAAAATCGTACTTAATATCTTATAAAAAATAAACTAAAAAGGACTTTAATAATAATATTAGGTATATTAGTTATATTTTAAACCTTATTATATAAGATATTCTTAAAGACTATTTAGCCTTTAAAAAAACCGATTTCTTTTTACTTAATTATATAGATTCTTTATATAACTATAAAAATCTAGAAGAAGAAGTAATAAGGGAAGAGATTTTTAATAAGTATTCTTTTTATTATATTTATTAGGTATTTTTATAGTATAAGTCTTTTATTAATTTATTTAGGTATTATTAGGTATTTATAGCAAATTATAACTTTAATAAAATATACTTATAAAGTTAGGGACTTTTTTATAAAGTAAATTTAGGTCTATAAAAAGGAAGGTTTTTTACCTTTTAAATTTAGTAAATTTATTATTTCTTTTAATAAGTTATTTTTATTTTTATTTTTATACTTATATATATAATTCTTTTTTTTCTTTTTACTAATTAATTTAATAAATAATTTTATAAGGTAGAATTTAACTTCTAATATAATTAATATAGTAATCTTACTTAAAGAGCTTATTAATTATATTATAAGAAATTCCTCTAATTTAGAAATTTAATAAACTAGGCTAACTAGTCCTAATTTTAAAGGTTTAACTTATTTAAAATGTATTTTTTTTGTATTTATAAAAGTAATAATTAAATTATAAAGAGAGGTTTATATTACTATTTCTTTAGGGCTTTTTTATATTTATTAGCTCTTTAAAAAGCTAATTTTATTAAAAAAGGGAATTTTTATAAGAAAAAAAGTAAAATAAAGGAAGCTATTTTATTTTTAATTTTTTATATTAATAACTAATTTCTATAAGTTTATATAAAGGCTATTAAAAAAGGCTTAGAAAAACTAGCTAAAGATTTTCCTATTAGGTTATCTTATTAGTTTTTGAGGCATTATTAATAAGTCTTTATTTTTTATATTATTATATATAAAAAAGGCTAATATAATATAAATATTGGTTTTATTTTATTTATAATTTTAGATCCTAGGTTTAAATTATAGTATTTCAAATAAGAAGGTCTATTATATTACTATTTTATAGTTAAGGAAGATATTAAGGATATATTTGTGAAGGAATTTCAGAAGTAAGTTATTTTTTATTTTTTAATTTCTATTTTATTTTATTATTTCTTTTACTATTTAAGCTATATATTAGTATTTAAATATCTTAAAATTTAAATATACTAATTAAATTTAAGCTCCTTAAAGCTCTTTAAATAAGCTTTAGGCCTCTAATTATAATAGAAATACTAGAGGGGTTAATTTAAATTCTAATTTAGATTAGGATTTATATCTTAGTTTTACTTTATTAGCTAAAGAATATAAGTTATATTTAAAAAAGGAAAATTACTATTTAAAAATATGTTTTTTATTATATTTTTTCTATTTATTAATATACTTCTTTTAATTAATTAAATAGAAAAAACCTTACATTTAGTGAAAAGAAAATTAATGTTAATTTTCTTTTTTACCTATTTTAGTTAAATACTATTTAACTATTTTAGCTATCTTAGCCTTTATTAAGAGGTTATTTTCCTTTTATAGTATTATTATTATAAAAAAAGAACTAAAATTAAATTAGAAATAGTTAAAAAGCTTATTTTATTTAAAAGTTAGGAAATTTAAGACTTAAATTCTTTAAATAAAGAACTAAGTAATTCTTCTAATAATAAAGAAAAATAAAAAGATTTAAATAGCTAAAAAGCTAGAAAAGATATTTAACTTAGGTAATAAATAGCAGATATAGCTAAAAATAATAAATTAAAAGAAGAAACTAAGGAAAAAGAAGAAAAAAGGGTTAAAATTAAGCTTAATAAATATTTAAAATCTTTTTTTTAATTATTAGTATTTTTTTTATTAATATATTATTTTTAATTATTTTTATATTATTAAAAGTTTTATTATAAATCAAGGTTAAATATTAAGATTAAATAAACTTATAAATGAATAAAAAATATTAAATAATATATTTTTTACTTTTTTTTATTTTTTATAAGTATAATTAGCTTTTAAAATATATTAAGAATATTAAAATACCTAAATAATATATATTAAAGCAAGTTATAAATTAAAAATAATATATTATATTAAGAATTAAAAATCTTAATAATAAAATATTTATATTAATAATATTAAAAGAAAAAGATAAAAGAATGTTATTTTTATATAATATATTAATTGTCTATAGGTTATAAAAATATAGGTCTTATTAATCTAGGTAGTATAATAATAAAATAGTCTGCCTCTACCTCTTATTAAGGTAAGAGATAGAGGTTGATTATATCTTTTTTAAAGGCTATAGGTTTAAATTTAAATTATATAGTTTGTATTTTTAATATATATGTTATATTTTAAAAATAATATATTATAATAGCTTTTTTTATTTTTTTTATTTTCTATATAGGTATTTTAATTAAATATAAGAGATTTTTAAAATTTAAAAAGCTTTAAATAAAGACTTTAAAAAACCATAATTTTAAACCCTTTATATTAATTTAGGCTATATAGCTAAAATTATAAAAACTATATATATTATTAATTATATAAATTAGTAAATTATAATTACTTTTTAGCTTTATAGTCTAGCTTACTAACTTATTAATTTTACCTTTTTATTATTTTATTTCTATAATAAAGAGGATAAAAAGCATAAAAAATAATATATTTAAGGTATTAAGGTATATTATTAAGTATATACTATTTTATTAATAGGTATATTATATAACTAATAGTATATATATTATTTTATAGTTTTAATTATATAGCCTAAATTAATATAAAGGGTTTAAAATTAAGGCTTTTTAAATTCTTTAATTAAAGCTCTTTAAGACTTCTAATTTATTTTATTTAATTATAAAAGCTATATAAGAAATAAAATCCTAAGAAAAATACTATATTATAGGGTTTAAAAAATACTATATAGATATTATTTTTTGCCTTCATATTTAGGTATTCTTAGCTTATAATTAGCTTTTTTAGGGTTTTATACCCTTAGTAACTATAGTTAAATTAAATAACTAATTTGATTTAACTAATTAGTTATTAGTTATTTTTAAAGTAACTATAGTTAAATCAAAAGACTCACTTGGTTAAATCAAATCATGATTTGACTAGTTAGTTAAGTCAAAGTGACTGATTGCCAACCCTGTTTATAAGGGATTACCTTTAATACTTATAAAAAGGTAATAATTAAATCTAGCTATTTATAATTTATAAATTCCTAGGCTAGTAGTACTTCCTAATTATATATAATCTTAAGAAATATATTAAGTTTTATTTTAATTAGTATTTTACTTAATCCTTTATTTTTTTAAGTCTCTTTTTCTTTAATTAACTTCCTTAGTTTAATTTAAAAACCCTTAAAATAATTTACTTAATATACTTTATAATACTATTAAATATATCTTTAATTTAAGCCTATTTCCTTTCCTTTTAAAGAGAATTATTATTTAAAATTAGACTATATAAAGGTATATTATTTATTAAATAACTCTTAACTGCTTTATATTTATATATTATATTAACCTTAATATTAATAGTTTTAGACTTAAGCTTATTAAGGTTTAAAGATATAATATATTTTAGGTCTTTTTTTCTTTTTTTCTTTTTCTTTCTAGCTTTAATAGCTTTTTTCTTTATAGCTATTAGCTTAATATATTATCTAATCTTTTAGCTTATATTCTTAAAGATTTCCTTATATTATTTTATATCTTTTTGTATAATTAGCTTAATAACCTTATTTATAGATTCTTAGCTTATTATTTTAATAATTAATAAGATATTATCTTTTTTTAAGCCTATAATATCTTTAACCTTTAGCTTAATATAGGAATTAATATTTATTTTAAATTAATTAATCCTTTAGTTTTAATCTTTATTAGCTCTTATTTAATTAATCTAGCTACTAAGGTATTAAACTTTATGTTTCTTAATTAATAAATTAAAAATATTAAACTATTTTATAATAAGTAATTAAATATAGCTTAAGTAAATCTAATAAAGGGTATATTAAGAATAAAAAGGGTTAATATTATAGCTTCTAGGGCTATAAAGAGGTATTATAATATTTAAATATTTACTAAGTATATTTTAGTTTTTATTTAACTAACTATCTTTAGCTTATTAAGTAAGGCTTTACCTCTTATTTCTTAGTAATTTAGATAATATATTTAGATCCTTAAAAGATATTTTTATCTTTAATGATTTTATATTCTCTTTTAGTTAGTATCAGATTTATTTTATTATCTTATATATGACTATTAATATAATTAACTAACTAATTAATTTAATCTTGGTTTTTAAGTTTAAAAAAGATAATATAAATATTAGCCTTTTTATTTATATTATCTTAATAACTATTATAAAAGTCTTAATTATTAAATTAAACTATATTTATAGATATTAAGCTATCTTAATTAAATTAAGGGTTCTTGATTATTATATGTAAGATTTTATAGATGCCTTTTATTATATTTTTAAGTTTATTTTTAATTTCCTTACCTATTTATATATTTAAGATTATAAAATTAAATAAGGAAATATTAATTGTTTTTATATAAAAGTTACTTTTAATATAGTTATAAATAAGAGCCTAATATATATTTAGGTTATTTAATTCTCTAGTACCTTTCCCTTTTTAAATAAGATTAAGAATCCTTAAGTCTTTTTTTATAATTCTCCTCTTAAAGACCTTAATAACTTATACCTTTTTTTTATTTTTAATATAAATATATTTCCTTATATTTATATTTATATTAATATTAAAGACTTAAAGGTCTATAAATAGTAAGATTATCTTATTAGTTAATTTCTTATTAATATTATTATTAAATATAAGGAGATTTATTTAGGCTATTTTAAAAGCCTTAGTAAGCTAAGTAAGGTTATTTACTTTATTAGTTATTTTTATTAAAAGATATATACTATTACTAAGGTAGGTATAAGGTAAAGTATATACCTTTAGGTATAAAGGGCTTTTATTTAAATACTTTTCAATCAGCTTAATTAATTTATCTTAAATATTTTAATTAATCCTTTTATTATTATATTTCTTTATACTTATTATATTATAATATAAGTAAAAGTTAAAGAACCTTTTAATCTATATATAAATAAATCTCTTAACCTTAAAGTTACTCTTAGCTTTATTAATAAAGGTATTTAAATTAAGGGTTTCTTAAATACCTATTTAAGCTATATTACTTAATATATTATAATTAGCTAAGTTATATTTCTTATTATATTTTAAGTTATAATAGGTCTTTAAAAAATAGCCTTTCTTAATATAATATTAATATTAGTATTATTACCTCTAGTTAATATATTAAGTATTAATATTTATATTAAAGTCTTTTTTTAATTAATTAATTAAAGTAATAATTATAAAATAAGTCTCGATTCTTAAGTATTAAGAAAGAAATAGTATTTAATTTATTATCTTTTTTTAATTTATATATTAAGTATTTTAATATAACCCTTAATTAAGTCTTTAGTAGTATTTATTAAGTTAACTTATAGCTTTTATATTATACTAATAAGATTATTAATATTATATTCTTTAGCTAGCTTAAAGTCTTTTTTAAAAACAACTTTAAAAAGGTTTTTAATAGGTTTAGGCTTTTAGATTTTAAAAGTACTTTTAATTTCCTTAAGATAATAATAGTTCTTAACTTTAATAATCTTATTACTAGTAATTAATTTAATTACTTAAGTAAGATCCTTATAAGGTATTATTTTTATTTTATTTTAGGTTTTTTTATATTTTAAGGTAATCTTATTTAAGACTTTTTAATATATAGTATTAAAGATATTCTTTAATTAAGTAATTTCTTCCTTATAATTATTATTTAGCTTTTTAAACTTAAATTAGTATTAGGTTAACTATTTAATTATTTAAAGGTAATGCTTAAGAAGTTATTCTTAATTAAGCCTTTTAAACCTAGCTTTAAGGCTATTAGAGGTAATATTATCTTTAATAATAAAAATTTCCTTAAGGTGTTTCTTAGCTTCTTCCTAATTATACCCTTTATAGGCTTAATAGATATCTTTTATAAAGGCTAGGATAAAATATATTATAAGTAATATAATACATTTTCCCTTAGATATATTAATATTATTTACATAGTATATAAAAAGATAAAAATATTTTATAATATCCTTATTATTAAAGATAGCTATATATAAAGTTATTTAGTTTAGTATAATATAAGACTTATATTTATAGATAGCTATAATAAGATCTTAAAGCTAGTTAGCTACTATAGCTAAAGCTATTATTATATCTTAAGTCTAGGTTAGCTAGGTTATTAGCTTAATAAATACAATCTTTATATTATTAAAAAATAGAAAGTATTAATAAAGCTTATTTTAATAACTATTAATTACTTAATTAATATAAGGTATTCTTATAAAGTCTTTTTTAAATTAAGAGATAATTATAAGAAGCTATAGGTATTCCTTTTATTTATCTTTAATAAGATAATTATACTAGCTGCTATTATAACTACTAGGTTGCTTATAAAAGTCTACAATATAATAAGTATAAGAATATTTTATACTAAAATCTTTAAAATCTAATTATGTAGTTAATTTTAGAGAATTTTAAACTATTTTATAAGACTTTTTAGCTATTAAATTTAAAATTATTTAAGAATTATGTTAAATTATTAACCTAAGTATAGTTATATATATATTTAATTAATATCTTTATAATATAAAATTAGTTAAAGAAATCTTCATTATTAGGTAAATTTAAAAATTAAGTCTTTATATTTATAATTAAAGATATTAGTATTCCTACCTAAATCCTAAAATTAAAGATTATTTTATAAATTAAATATTTATTTTAGTATTTATAATTATCTTAAAGAAATATAGCTTTAAGACGTTTAAATATTAAACCCTACGTTATGTAATTAAATTAAATATATATTACTATATAGTATTTTTCTAATTATAATACTTTATTTATAAAAGACGGGTAATTTATTAGGTAACTTATTTATTTTAAGAAAAGTAGCTCCTTTAGTTAATATCCTTTACTAATTTAGCTTCTACGATTTAATAGGTATAGTATGTTATAAAGGTTAAGTAAGGTATAGTCCTTTAGTAAGGTTAAAGGATAAAGTTAATCTAGCTACTAAGAGATAATTAGTATGTATATTACTTAGTTAAGGTAATACTTATATTATTAAGATGTATAAACCTTATTTACATCTAACTTATATATTAAAAGCCTATTATAAGGGTCTTAATATTTAAACTATTAATAAAAAAGGTAAAAATATTTAATAGCCTTATATATAGCTAAGAATAAGAGAAAAGAATAATAAGGTATATAATTAATTAACCTTATATAAGAGAGTATATAAAGGAAAATTATTATAAAAGTACTAATTTTAATTAAGGATATATAAAAAATATATAATTTAAGTTTTTATTTTTTAAATAAAAATAAAAAGAAAGAACTTTTTATTAAAAATACTTTTCTTAGGAAAGTATATTCCTAAAATTAAGCAGTTAATATTTAAGCCTATAATAAATAAAATTTATAGCTTAAGGAAAAATATCTTTATTAATATAAAACTAAATAAGAATATTAGTATTAATAATATAAGATTTAGATTTATTTTGAATTAAAGAGGCTATTTAATATAAAATATAAAGAATCTTTAAAAATAAGTATATAATAATAAGAAAATTAAATTAAATTAATTAATTTAAAGCTAAGTTATTAATAATAAAAAAGAAATATAATATATAGTTATATATATATATTTTTCTCTTACTTTTAACCTTATAAAAGGCTATTTAGCTTTTAGGCTTTTAAAAAATAATATAAATAAAGAGACCTTTATAATAAACGAATTATAATAGAAGTTAATATTAAATAAGGTTTATCTGCCGTTAAAAAATAATTACTGCCTTAATAAAGTAGTATAAATACTAGTTCTTAGTAACTAAATTAACCTTCTTTTATTAAACTACCTAAAAGATATGACTTATTTATATATTGCAAAGTACATTACCTAACCTAAGTACCTATTAGTTATACTTATTAATATTAATTATAGCTAATATTATAATACTTTATAATAACTTATAGCCTAATTAAGGCTATTATAAAACTGATTATATTCTTATTAATATAATTAAATTAGTCTTACAGTAAGTTATAAAAAGAGATTATAATATATTATATATAATACCTATAATTATTAAAAACAAACTATTTATTAAAAGGAAATTTAAAAAGCGATGTTTAATTATAACTTAATTAAATTATTTAGTTAAATAAATTTAAGTTACTTAAAAAATACAATATATCTAATTTATATAAATTAGAAGCTATTTAAAATAAAAAAGATAGCTTTTAATATTACCTTTACAAGCCTAAACTTAGCCTAATATATAAAGTAGCTTATTAATATAATTATAAAGGTAGAATAGGTACTTTATATACTTTATATTATATATATATAAAGATAAGGAGTTTATATATAGAGATTGAGGATAAATATAAGGTAGAGGCAGGGTTTAGAAATTCTATTAAAGTTAAAATTAAAGGAACTATATTAAGTTTTATATAAGTTACTTAGTAAGAGTTAAATTAACTTAAAATAATAACTTAATTAAGTAAATATATATAATGCGGCATATAACCAATTAAACTTATATATATAAATAAATAAAGTAAAATTAGTAAAAAAGTAATAGTTTAAACTAGGGATATAATTATATATATTTAGAATTATGTTTCTAAATTTTAAATAAAAAGAATATGTTATAATTACTAATACCCTTTTTTATTAATTTATAATAATACTTATAAATCTTATTTTATATAATTAAAAAACTTAAGTATTATTTTATTATACATATTATTATTACTTTATCTTATAACATAATATAATTTATTACTAAGTAATTAATATAAATTTAATTTATTAACTACCTTTTATAGTTTTTTCTTAAATATTATAACCTTTAATACTTAATTTAATTTCTTCTCTTTCTTTTCTATCTTACTTTCCCTCTTTTATTTTATAATTACTTTTATTTCTTTTAATAAAATATAAATACTTTTAATTTAATTAACTAAGTATTACTTTTTAATTCTTTAAAATATATTAAGTATATCTCTTAATTATATTAATAATATACTAATACTATACATATTTTACTTATTTTAAGTTTTTTTTTTTCTTTTTTCCTTATCTTTAGACTTATATAAGGCTATTAAGCTTTTTAACTTTTTTATTAATAATTGTATAATAATAAGCTATTTCTTATTAATAGTTTATATAATAATAAGCTATTATTATTAAAGTTAAAATTAAATAAGGTTTATCTGCCTTAATAATATAATTATTATCTTAATTAAGTAATATTAATACTAGTTATATCTTAGTATTTAAATTAACCTTTTTCCTTTAACCTATTTAAAAGACTATACTTTAATTAACTTTATAATATACTATACTTACTTTATTTATTATGAAGTATATTATCTAACTTAACTTTCTTTATATCTTTTAACCCTTCTTACTAATAATATAATAACTATACTGCCTTAGTACTTATATAAAACAGCCTATAGCTATATAAGTATATTTATTATTTATCTAATTTTAAGTTTAATTTAGCTATTTGGCCTACCTTAAAGGTAATAAATAAAAAAGAACTTTATATAATATATATAATATTTATTATTATTATAAAGAACTTCTTATTAAAGGGTAGATTTAACTTTAATAAAATATTTATTTTTAATTATAGCTTATTTAATTAATTAGTTATATAAAAGAGAGGTATTATATTAATTTAATTAATTTAAATTAGGATAATAATGAGCTATTAAGTCTTAAGAACTTAAAAATAGCCTTTAAGGGAAGATTCTCCTTTTCAGTTAGATAAGGCAGTTAGGGAATTTATATATAGAATTAGATAAATATAACGTAAAAGTAGAAATTTATAACAGTTTTATTAAAGTTAGAAATAAAGGTAATATGTTAAGTTTTATATAAGTTAATTAGTATAAGTTAATTTACTACAATTAATTAAATATATATAATAAGGTATATAATTAATTAACATTATATATAAGAAAAAATAAAGTAAAATTAATAAAAAGCAGTAATTTAAATTAAGGATTATAAATATATAACTTAGTTTTAAAAACCTTATTAATTAACTTAATTAATACTTAATACTTTTATATATTTATTATTATTAATAAACCTTAGCTACGTTTTATACTTAATTTATTATTATTTATTTAATTTTCTTTTTTAAATTTATAAATTAGCCTTAAAAAGTATATTTAAATATTTCTTAAATTTAATATAATTTAAATATTTATTACCTTTATAAATAATAAAGCTTTATTAAATTAAATTATTATAATTAGCTGCTTTAATTATAGCCTAAATCTAG
This sequence comes from Fusarium sp. Barmshour, assembly GCA_020976545.1. Classification (NCBI taxonomy): domain Eukaryota; kingdom Fungi; phylum Ascomycota; class Sordariomycetes; order Hypocreales; family Nectriaceae; genus Fusarium; species Fusarium sp. Barmshour. The sequence goes on from JAAIJJ010000013.1 coordinate 26,731, forward strand.
CTATATATATACTAGCTAAAATGCCATGCTTATTAGCTAGCTCTAACCTTCTTCCTATAACTTACCTAAAAGGCTAAGGTACTTTAAGTCAGTTTTTAGTATAACAGACTAAGGCCATAATTACATACCTACTCTTTCATCGACCTCTGCTGCATACCACGCTTCAATCATCTATCACGCAGTAAGTCACCCGACCAGACTTTCCCTCTTCTAACCGCAACCGCTAACAGCATTGTAGCTGCACCGTCACGATGTCTGCTATCGTGAACAAACAGTCGGTAGAGCTAATGAAGGCTGTGAAGCTGATCGACGGCTGATAAAGACCAGGCTGGTTATTGTTGAACCGTTAATTGATTGAACTGTCTCACTGGGGCCTTTCTAATACAGCCTAGCTAATCTCTAAAAAAGGGGTAAAATAATATATAGCTCTTCTATTTTAGGAAAAGTAGCTCCTTTAAATACAATAACTTCCTAATTAGTACTTAATAATTTAATATATTCTCTTAAAGTAATAAGATTCTATTACTTTAAGGCTATTATTAGTTTAATTTCTTTTTTTTATAAATTAAGATTTTATATTTCTTTTTTAAAAAAAGTAACTGTATTTAAGATTGTATAACTTTAATTAGTTTTTATTTTATTAATTTAATTATTTATTTAGTATTATTTTAATTATAAGTTCTTTTAATTAGATTTCTATCTTATAGTTTTTTATTAGTAATTTATAATAATATTATTAAGTAATAATAGCTTTAATAAATTAAAATAATTTAATTATATAATAATATAAGTTATTAATAGGTATATATTTTATAAAACTTAACTTCTTTTTAATTTAAGATTTTCTTTTTTTCCTTTTTTTTTTAAGTATTATAATAATTACTTAATATATAATATTTCCTTTTATATAATAACTTTCTTTATTAGATTTAGTATTAGGATTTAAGCTTCTTTATTAACTTTTAAATAATATCTTTTAATTTATATTTCATTTTCTTATTTTTATTTATTATATTTAATTTTAAATTCTTTAATATATTAAATCGTATAGCTAAGTCTATTTCAACTAGCTCTCTTCCTTATTATTTTATATAAGTTATTTTATAGCTTAAATATATATTTTACTTTTACTAATTTAATTATAATTATTATTATACTAAAGCCTTTAATAAAAAGGCTTTTTATATTACCTATAAGGTATAATATACTTAAGCTATTACTATTATAATTAAAGTATATGTTATAACTTACTTTTATATTTTACTATATTAATAAGGATAATAATACTATTAATAGAGTTCTTTTTTGCTTTATTTATTTAAATAGTATTACCTTTAGTAAAAGTAATAGTAAATATTAAGAGTATTTTAATATATATTACTATAAGTAATATATTATTAAGGGCTTTTATAAGAAAATATAAGTACTTTATATCCTTATTTTAAAAAACCTTTTACTAATTTAATTTTTATTTTATATTTTTATTATTACCTTCCTTTATATCCTTTATTTCCTTAATTTCTATATAACTTACCTTATTATAATAAAAGACCTTAATAAGGTAAGTAATACTTTTTATAGTTTTAAGCCTTTATTAATTATTTTACTTTTTAATTAGATAACTAAAAGGAAAAAAAGAAGTAGTATAGTATAATAAAGAGTATATAAGAAAGTATGGCTTTTTAAACTTTTTTTAACGTTGGTAATCCTTATTAAGCTAAATAAAAATCTTTTTAATATATTACCTCTTATTTATATATTTTAGTATATAAATATTATATTTTAAAATTAATATATTTTAAATATTTTATTATAAATTATTTTTAAAAAATATATTATAATAAGTAATTTAGTATTATAAAAACCTATAATAACTATATAAACCTTAAGTAGCTACATAAAAACCTAAATAATAATATAAAATCTAATATAATATTATAAAATCTAATATAATATTATAAAATCTAATATAATATTATAAAATCTAAATAAGTATTATTAGATTTAAAATTAATCTTTAATTTTATATTTATAATTCTTTAAGGATTTTATTAATTATTTTTTTAATAACTTATTTATCTTTATACTTATTTATATATTCCTTAATATTAATTAATTTAAGCTACTTATAGCTGTTTTTTTATCTTTTACCTTATAATACCTTTATAAGCCTATTTACTATAAGCTTTATACTCTTTATATAAGTAAGAAAAACTACTCTTATTTATATATATTTATATAGCTAATAATTGTATATATCTATATATCTTAATTTAATCTTTAGCTTTTAAAAAAGGATTTTTAAATAAATTAATTATTTATTAGTTATTATATAGGAGTTATAAATCTATATTTAGTATCTTAATTTATAAGCCTTTAAGTAGCCTTTATTAAAATAAGCCTTCTTTTATTATTAAAGAAAATATAAATAACTTTACTTTTATTATTAAGGTTATTATAGTACTTTACTTATTTCTATATTATCTAATTAGGGTTTTGAATAGCTTTAGTTTATAACCTTAAAAGCTTTTTAATTAATAGAATTATATATAAATAATATATTATTATAAACTTTAAAGCCTTTTTTAATATTAAATTATAACCTATAAAATTAAGTTATATATAGGTAATTAAATACTTAATTTATTCTAATAATATATTCTTTACTTAGATTAGTTATAAATCTTACTAATTTAAAGATTATAAAAATAATATCTAGTTTTATAATTATAGTTATATAAAGAAGGGATTTAATTACTTTTTTATATTAGCTTATAATTAAAAGGTTTATTATTCTTTTATTTAATAAGAGTTCTTTTTAAGTTATTAGTAATATATTTAATATTTTTATAATATTTTACTTATATATCTTCTTTAAATATATAATTTAAGTTACCTAATTCTATTTTATATTTTAATTTCTTATAATCTTTATTTTAAAGAACTATTATAATTTATTTTTACTTATTAATTTATATTTCTTTTATCAGACTTTTATAAATTAAGATATAATATTTTTATCCTTTTTCTTAAAAGTTAAGACTATATTATTTATATAAAAGAATATTAAGTTATTTCTTTTTTACTAATAATAAGGTTTATTAAAAACTAATTCCTATCTTAAACTTTATAATATATTTCTAAGCTTTTTTTATTATAAAAGTAATATAAT